>JAMKCH010067779.1:0-10480 GCA_023653785.1 Ophioderma brevispina | reverse complement strand
CAGCCTATGGTTTTCTATTGAAAGGGGCACGTGTGGTCCGTGGATGAGCGCTTTAGTCCCGCACCCCAAAGATCGTGGGTGCGAGTCCCACTGTGGCCAACGTGTTGTGCCTGAGTAAGGCATTTACCTCAATTACTAATCTCAACCCTAAATGGATTACCCGCGTTATTCAATGCTGGGAAAGTAACAGACTCGCTGTTCGGGAGGTGTGGCGAACCCCACAGCAAAAATAATATGGAGGCGTTGGCCCAAGCGCTAAGGAAAGAGAGATGGGCACTCCGCGCACGAGCCTCGCTCGGCACGATGTTTCTTTTTTTAAATTGAATATAAGCACACACAAAATCACTTGTTTCTCTTTTAGACATTCTGTAGGCCAAATACAAAGTAAGGATCTATTAAGTGCGGAACTTATGAAATTACTATTATTATGACACAATATTTGGGTACCTCACAATCTCTCGTTGCACTTTAAAAGAGACACATTAGGTTATTATGATTATAAACAGTGGTTTTCACTTCACAACATACGGTACCGATGAATGTATGCATCGGTTTACCGTGTAGTGTAGAGATACTGTTCATCATCCTTACTTCGTTTGTTGAATGAAGAGGTATTTTGTAATACCCACAATATAACTCAACAAAAAAAAAACCATACCACGTGGTCGCCCAGAATAATTAAAGGATGTTTTTTTTTCAAACCTGAATGTGATCCCTTTGATCCAACTGAGGGCAACATTCTGGCTTACAACCAGTTTAAGCTTACATTCAGGATATGACATTTAGCAGAACAGAAGTTTACTAGTCAATCGTGTACAAAAAAATAAACTAAACTAGAGCCGCTTGTGAGTTTTGATGTATAATCAGAGCTCTTCCTTCCAATGAACGACAGAACTCACTGAACATATCAAGAGAGCCACCTATATCAAGTCGGTTACTGTTGGGCTCAAAATGATGATGCATCCTGAGTTCATGTCTAATGAATGAGGTTTGACTAGAAAGGAAAAGAGGATTGGGAAATCTTCTGGACAACCCTTCCGAGTTAAGAAAAGTTATGCCCAAAAACTCAAGGTGTGGTTGCAAGGAGGACTGCAGATTGGACAGGGAAAATGCTTGAAAGCAGCCTATTCGGTGCAGACTGTATGTAGACTTGAATAATTGCAACATACCAAAAGACTTGCTCTGATATAGCTGTGCACTTTTGTGTTTCCCTTTAGATGCTAAACTGCAATCAGGGCCGTCGTAGACATTTTGTCAGGGGGGGTTGTTAAAGTTGAAGAAATGTTATTGCTGAGTAAGAGTCCTTGGAAGCGTAGTGAGCGAGTTAAACAAATTACAACTAACGGCGCCACGTTCGGGCCCACTAGGGCCGTTGACAATTGTCCTAAGTAGATGCTCTTACAGACCATTTTTTTTTTCTCTGATACGTTTGAACTACCACACCGCAAGTGGCTTGACACAAAACGGAGCAAACCGGAAAAAGCCGTGAGCGGGTGGGGTACAGGGGCCCGCGTTAGGGACCCGCTGGGGGTGCAGGGGCAGAGCCCCTGCGGGGCCCAGGGGGCGGAAGACCCGGAAGCTCTGGGATTTAAGCTATTCGAACCTTCAAAATGACCACTGTTTGGTTTGAGGGGTAAATTATAGTGAACCAATTCCAAGTAACGTACCGAGTAAAGGACTGGTTTCTAACGGTGCTCACTGAGGACGGCCGTTCATACATGTATAAGCTTGTAAGGCCAAAGAGAATTGCATAAGCGAGCGCCAATGTCTTTACATGGGTGTGGTGCAGGAGCAGAGCCTTGGGTCCAGGGGAGAAGCCCCCGGAAGCTCTTGGATTTCAGCTATTTAGAACCTTCAAGATTACCACTTTAGTGAGGGGTAAATGGTAACAATTCAAAGAAAAGACGGTTCTAACTTGATCAATGATACGGCCGTATAAGGTTGTACCGCCGAAGGGGGGAATCTACACATTATAGCTGTGCCAATGTCTTTAACGGCTGCGGTGCATGAACAGAGTCCCTGCCGGAGTCCAGGGGAGGAGCCCCCGGAAAGCTCTTGGATTTTAGCCATTAAAAAGGATTTTTGAAGGGTTAGTATAGAATTATTTCAAATGAAAGACAGTAGACCTATAATTTTATGGTTGCAGGGGCTAGGGAATCGAATCCCTTACCAATTTTTTCTTGACCACTTCGATCCCCGACGAAAAGTACCCTTAGGCTGGTAGACCAAACTTGGGAGAATGGCACATGGCTCCCTCGTGTTTTCTCCAATGTATTTTACACATTTTGACCACAAGTGACTGTTGGCACATTAACATCATGATTACCGTTGGTTAGGCTGGAGAACAAAACTTAATTGGCTTGAGGCGAGCCAATATTTGTACTATTTGGGATTTATGTAAAAGTCTGGAGTACTTTCATGCTTGATGTCGTTCTCATTTTGTTTGATTCTTACTTCCCCTTTATCTCTTTCTTTTCTCGTCTCTTCCCTCTTTCTTTTCTGCTTTATCTGGTCCTTCTCTCTCTCGTCCCTTTTTCTTCTTCTCTTTTGAGGATCGCTGGGGGGGTTGTTCCACCCCCCCCCCAGCACCCACCCCATGGCGACGGCCTGACTACAATTCTCTTGTTAATGAACATAACAATACATATCTAGGACCTTGATGAACACCCTGCTCCACTCTCAGTCAATCTAGTCAGATGCCTTGGGATGAGAAGAAGGAACACTCTCGGCTGGAGCACAGAGTTTCACACACTGGGTTATCACAGTCTGCAAGGAAGCTTACAACGATCAATGTTTTGAATACAACTTTCTTCTTGCTAAAGTCAAGATGGAATATCATAGCAACCAGATTACTATATGCAACCAACGTGATCTTTTCCATGTAGTCAGCAATTTAACTTCTAGAGTGAAACATACACTACGTACCCCATGAATGTCCAAAAGTCTTGCTAACAGTTTTTGACGATTTTTCCACAACAAGATCCAAGAAGAGCTGCGTAACAGTCTACATGATACTACTACCGCCAGTCTCTTCTTAAAACTATGTTAGTGCTCTGTACAGTTAGAACTTTTCTGTGCGCGATCGAGGTATTTCCTCAAGCTCTCACGCATGCATTTCATCTGTGATCCTGTAGCTGAGAAATCCAGGCATCGGAAACCACCATCCTCTCAAATTATCGCCTATATCGATGCTTGGAAGGTGATTGAAATAGAAGTAAATCGGTTGTCGACTCATCTCACCCGAAATGATCTCCAGTTCCGAGCAGCATACCGTCAATTTCACAGTGCGGACACTGCATTGTTAAAGGCGCAGAAATTACATCTTGAGTGGTCTGAACAAAAAAAAGAGGTGAGTTAGGGTTATTAGATTTTCACTTTTAACACTATTGACCATAAACAGCTCCTAACCCGGCATGAAGCATTGAATAACTGGAAAGAAAGCATTAAGTGGTCGTGTCCTACCTAGATGACAGCGAACTAAATCTAGATCGATCAAATTTGCTTCATCAGATCCTGTGGCGGCGATTGTGGAGTCCACAAGGTCTGGTTACTGGCTGTATTTACTTAATCGTGTTCCCAGCCCCACTTCGGTATCATTACTGCCCATTGGGTTCATCTTCGTTTACACCGATGACAGCTCATATGTCATTCCACCGTTGGGATTATGATGAGAGCCATAAAGAGATTGGAATAGACATGCAGGTTGCAGTAATCAGATCCTGATGTAAATTCCACCAAGCTGATATTTATTAGAAGACAAAGAGAATGTGTTCTTTCGTTATCATTCTTACATATCAACTAGTAACTCTCATTGCCAATTCAGTTTTTCATCCGCTAGCTGAAGCACAGAACATTGGTGGCATCTTAGACTCATCACTAGGAAAGAACAATCATTGTTAACAAACTTATTTACAAGACTTGCCTGGCCACTGGATAAGGAAAATTAAGTAATTTTGACAGTACCTTGATGAAAATGCACCCATTGGATTGGTCCATGACTTTGTTACATCAAGCGTGGATCCTGCCAACTCCTTACCTATTGGTTCTGCCAGAAAGATGAAGTGACAGTTCCGTGAGTCAAAATGCAGATGCTCGTTTTGTCCTTAAAATCCGTTGTCAAGAAAACATAACATATCCACCACTGCATTGGCTTCCAAAATTTATTAAACAGAATTCACTAATTACGATATTGTGAACTTTTTCTTTGTCTTTCTTATTCCTTTTTTCTCCTCCCCTCCGGCTTGTCTAGCGAAGTTGCTTTCCACCAGATTTAGGTGGGTTGAGGCATCTGATCATGAAAGATCAATATTTCACTTATTTCACTGTGGGTACATTCACACAGGATCCTCACAGATGATGATTCAGATGTATCCCCATAGGTTCTTAGTATGGAAGACAACTGGGATTGTCTTTCTCTTTATCTATTGGTAACAGGTATATGTTTGAAATTATACTAAGTTATTCTACAGTTGGCCAATTGAGTATATCACTACTGTTGGTTTCACAGGAAGTTTCTCTATTGAATTTGTTTTGTCGTTTGCTAAAAAGGAGTAATAATAACATTATCAATTTAACTTGTTGACCGTGTTATAGAGGGAGAGGGCTCTACATTAGGGCCCACTATATCAAGATGTTTTATATAATAATATGAACTAGCCACAAAACTTATGAAGTATTAGCAATACAGATAAGACATGCACGGAACAATTTTATTAAGTTAATGATATTCATGCTTTTGATTAATACGTGTTGCTGTAGGACTTTACGGCCCCAGAAATAGAAGATTGTCTGTTTGTCAATCTAGACTGAGTTCCACATTGACATGGCCAATGGTAGCCATGATTGATTACACCAAAAAGTGTGAATGCACCTGAAGCTTAGCGATTTTGGTAACTCCCTTATTGAAGATATGATACTCTTGGATACGGTACAGAAATCAACATATAATATCACATCATTGGTGCTTTACAAACAAAATTAGTCAATGATGTTGCATGTTATTAGCAATACATTCCGGCAATATAACCTCATTGCACATAATTAATTCATAATAATGGATTTGATCGTAACCACACAAGGCTGACTCAGCTGCATAGGATTTATGTAAAACACTGTTAAAGACTAATTGCTCCATTGTTGTCATGTGTGGCAAGCCCTCTCACAGGATTCCTGTATACTTGTGCAATAGTGTATGCTCGTATCACTAGACTATACCATAACATAAAAAGCCTACTCCCATTTTGGAAAATTTCACAATCTTTTGTTATCAAACAAAACTAACAACAACGCCTCTTAAAGTATGTTTTTAGTTAGTTTATTCAGTCTGCAAAGCCATAGATAAAACAAGCAATTGTTGACTATTTGAAATGTCCACCACTGTATTTTTGATTGCCTATTTAAGGTGGTATTTGGCTTTGCTGTGTTTGTAACATAAAATGTCTGCACTTAGTAACATCAAACAAGTTGGTATTGATTGCCTATTTAAAGTGTTAGTTTTGGCATTGCCGTGTGATAAAAATATGCTTGTTTAGAAAAAAAGGCATATTCAGTCGATGAAAAATTGGTAAAATAAGGGACATTGCAGCATTTTGGAAAGAGAACGGCCATTTTGGAAAGGGGCCACCATTCTGTTACAGAATAGTTACCCATAAATATTTTTTTATTTTAGGCCATGTCTGGCTACCAAATTCATGTTTTGGTAGCTCAAAAACAAACTCAATGATGAAACACATTAGTCCATTCAATAAGAGCTAAAATACCAGAAATGGCAGCCATTTGGAAAATGGCACAAGCCATTTTTGTTACACGAAAAATCTGTGATGCACCTATAGCCAAAAAATCCTTCTTAGAACATGTGTGCCACATTCATGCGTTTATCACCAAGTGCAAATTAATGCACATATTTCTACTCTACTATTACAGCGACCAACAAGGCAAAAGATAAGAAATTAGCTTGGAAAGAGATGATTTCTAGGCTTCAGACCAGTTCTTGAACATGACATGTCGTTGACTCTATGATGCTAGATTGGGAGCTCTCCAAGCAAGGTAATTTTTTTTTTTGCGGGGATCTGAATACAACGATCGACTAAGACTGGAAAAAGCGAGAGGAGGTAGCATCACAGGCCGGCGTGTCTCTGTTTATACAAAGCCTGAAATAGTTACGACGTTTAGAAAACCGGGCTTATGCTATAGCAGATGGCAGATGGGGGATGCAGTGAGCGCTGCCCAGGCCCAGCTGCTGTGGTATAATGTGCCGATAGCGATGCGATACGAGTGAACTTGAATCATGCGGTCAAATTTCGAAAACAGCTGGGCACACTGCAGCACCGCATCGCATAAGCTAGAAACCCCCGGTTTTCTAAAGGTCGTCGGGTAACATCACTCTGCAAAAAGATAAGATCAGTGGATATGTAGGCGCCTCCTTATGTAAAAATATGAAGCGGACTGAAAATTTCCATTCAGAGTTTCAACCGATTATTATCATGACGTCCAGTCGATACTATTATAAATAATATTGAGTCTGTAGGTTACCCAGCATGTCATGATGGGTATCTCTCTTTTACTACGCCCGGAAGTGAATGAATGTGACGTCACCCGGTGGTGCCGTGATGTCTGGTTAGGGATTTGTAAATTGATCAATTACGACGACCCCTCTAGACATCACATGCGCGCGCCGCTCCTCGTGTAGTTCATTCTGCTTCAGGTAATAAGCCAAATCGGCATTGTAACTTCCGGTAATGGTCTATTTTAGGACTCCTGACTTTTGCCCCCCGTCAAGATTTCAGGGAAAATTGTCTGTGGTAATTTCGAAAAATAGTTCTACAGTATTTATTGATATTTAAAATAGAAAAACTATGTTTTCACGCTATCCAATAATTTACGGCATATTTTTTATTGGCATATGCTGGAAATAGTTTAAAAACTAAATATTGTAAAACAATAATCTGATTGTCAACGGGTCGGAGTCCTAAAAAATACATCATAAATCTGTAATGCCGATTTCGCTTATACACACCACACAGGGACCTTACAACTGCGCCAACTTTCATAAGATTTCAAGTTTTATCTACAAGTCTGGTAAATTCAATTGGGGAGATTCATTCCGAATTCGGCTACACAGAGAGTGGCGGCCGCCACGGGGGGGGGGGGGGGGGCATGGGGCTTCCCACCCATTTTTTTATTGTACCCCCTAGTTTCCCCCCCCCCCCACCCCGGGCAGAAAGAAAAAAAAAAAAAAGACGTTGGCAAGAGGGAGGGATGTACAGGGGGATATAGGTCAAAAAAAAAAAAAAAAAAAAAAAAAAAATGGAAAAAAATGAGGGGGATTTGAATGATTGTGAGTTGACAGGATGCTTTTTAGAGGATGTAGGGATGCGGGTGATAAAAAAAAAAAAAAAAAAATAAAAAAAAAGAAAAAAAATGCAGGGTTGATTTGGGGCAAAATTCGGCGATTTGCGGGCCAAAAATCATCCAAGGTGGGGACAAAATCAGTGATTTGGGCCCAAATTGGTTAAAGATCTCAAATATTAGATAATTAGCCCCCCCCCCCAGAATTTCACTCCCACACTAAAAAAATTCACTTTGCCCCCGTTACCCCCCCCCCCCCCCCGAAACAGAGGTATGGCGCCGCCACTGTACATTCCGTAGGAAGATTCATTCCGATCCAAGTGTAACTCTTGGGGGAAATACATTCAACCCAGGGGACCAATAAATGCAGGCATCAGGGTCTGTTATTTCTTTAAAAGGGCCAGGGCCACATTTGAAAAATAGTGCGCCCTCAAGATTTTCAAAATCGATTATTTTTGCATGGTTTGTAAAGCTTTTATATAACAAAAGCCATCACCCGAAAGGATTAGATCCAAATCAGGCTTCCCTATGGTTAAACAGAACGATTTTATAATTTAAAAGTCGCCGGCGACATTAATTCAGAAGACGCGAAAATGGCGTTTAACACAAAGAAACCGACCCGTATGCATTGTTTCCCACGCTATTGCACACTGTTGCGGTCTATAACCTTTGTGGTCTTAATATTAAGTGAGTACGAGACAAGCAATATCCTATGTAATATGCACATTTGTTGACTAAAGTTATGGAAAGATTAAAATTTGGGGCCTACAAATTACCTGGGATGTCTTTATCCTCAGATCAATGTCCCCTATCTGTTTTGGGGTATGTTATTTTGTATGTTGTAAATATCTCTGTTCTTCAAGGCCGTAGACTATCATTTGAGAGCAAAATGAAGAATCATATATATTTGTGAAAATGTGCCAGTGCCGCTTTAAGCAAATTAGCACATTTTTTGAGAGCGCCCCAATTTTTTTTAAAATTGAGATTTTACACGGTTGCATGGTTAACTGGCTCGTAAACCTACCTGTGAAAGGTTTTAAGCTCGAAAATGTCTGTGTCCTCACAAACGCAAGGAATTTTGTAATTAGAATAATTATTATCGGATCCCCGCTAATAATTTCAATGGCTGTGGAAATGGCCTTCCAATGTGAATAGACGGGAAATAGGCCATGTACGTGGTCTACGTCATCCATTAGTTGTTTTATGGTTCAGGCAAATCAATTAGAGGTTATTTTCTCGAAGTAGCCTATTTCATCATCGACGACTAAAACGTAGCATTCCCGCTCCGCCGTTAAGTCCAATATGGGACCAAATTATAATTACAAAATCGCTTAATTAGTATAAAAGCTTCTTTTTAGCCATTCCTCGTTCGCAGTATAGTTTCCTAGACAATCACCAGGTAACAGTGTAAAATATCATTGAACATTTGGGGCGCTCTTCAAAAATGTGCCATTAGTGCTTTAACTGGAAAAAATAATAATTGGAACTCATACTTGGTGTTATTTAGAGAGTACGGGTTTTTTAAAAAGAGATGTAGTATGAGGTAAACATTAATATGTATACTTCTAGAATAAATAATAGACTGAACCTTGGATTAAAAATAGTTAGGCCTCCTCTGTTGATGCTTCAGACGATAGAGTGTATGTGGAGTTCCGACCTCCCTCCGGCCCCGTACCCACAGATTTAGCTTAAAATATGATTTCCATTCGCCGATGGTCCGTCCCGATACACATATAGATAAATCTTGCCATTTTTTTGGCATGAATTGATTTATGATTCTCTGTTGAGATAAAATAATGTGTTTATGTTTTTGGTAAGAAAATAAGTTTGCGTATTAGACTCAATGTCTGAGTTTTCTTTTCGTCTTCAGATTGTTTCGTATGACTACAGCGGAATAGCAGTCAAGTTTTCCCCAAACAATGTACCCAATACAGACCGTGCCACGGAAAACAGTTCATAGTGTAGCTACGAAGAAGGTTGTGTATACCTCACACAAGAAGATGGGCATAATACCACAGGCTCGATCATGTCTGGTCGGGCAGATATGATCAGGGTAACGAGAAAAACAATACAAAAGAGCTACAAGAGAAGGTCTCAGTACCCCAATTGTGATGCTTTTTCGTGCTCGAAACATGCGAGCATTCCAATCTGATCTGCAAATAATACCCAGTGATGTATTAACTTGATGAATTATGCACTCTATATTAATTGCTTTCACACACAAAAAAATCTATTACGAGTTATTAAAAGTGTGGTGTTCCAATCGTCTTGGGGACCCTAGTGATTAAGCGGAAGTAGTATCGATTTTGATATCAAACGAAAGGCCGTATTTTTTCTTCATGGTAGTCTTGAAATTTGAAGCCCTTCAATCCATTTATTCCAAATAGATAAAACAAAAACCACCGTGTTAGTGGTTAAACCATCAATATAGCACATTAGTGAATATGGGCTTTGCAATATACAATTATTGCCCTTCCACCATCAAAACAAGCAAGTATGTTTCCACGGTTATTGATGGGCATATGTGCATAGTGCCAGGCTCTCATATCAAGTCTCTTCTTATCGTGTCCAGACACTGTATTATCAACGGCGTGGGACTGATAAAACAAAGACCCAAGACCCAAAGACCAAGAACCCTCAACTATTAAAACAAAGACCCCTCAACTATTTATTTTTTTTTAACATAACTAAAAACAAAGACCCCCTCAAACTAATAAAAAAAATGACCTCCTCAACTATAAAACACTGACCCCCTCAACTATAAAACAAAGACCCCTCAACTATAAAACAAAGACCCCCCTCAACTATAAAACAAAGACCCCCTCACTATAAAACAAAGACCCACCTACTAGAAAACAACGACCCCTCAACGATAAAACAAAGACCCCCTCAACTATAAACAAAGACCCCCTCAACTATAAAACAAAAGAACCCCCTCAACTATAAAACCAAGGACCCCTCAACTATAAAACAAAGACCCCCTCAATATAAACACAAAGACCCCCTCAACTATAAAACAAAGACCCCTAACTATAAAACAAAGGACCCCTCAACTATAAAACAAAAGAACCCTCAAATATTAAACAAAGACCCCAACCCAATCTGAATTCCTTGCATAATCTCAATTCCATAT
>JAMKCH010067778.1:0-47021 GCA_023653785.1 Ophioderma brevispina | reverse complement strand
ATAAACACCACAGTATACTCATCCTCCAAGGTCACAGTTCACTACTTTGAAGTAACATGACCTGACCTTATGTGTTCTGGGTATCATAATCATTCCCAAATACCATGGTTGTATTCTCTAAATACACTGGGTGAAGCTGTGGTATGAATTAACTGATGAAATAAAATGTCCTGGAATTGAGACATTAATTGGCTTACAAAAGTTAATGAGCTCCAATATGCGCATCCTCCAAGGTCACAGTTCAATGAGCTGTGTATGAATTAAATGATGAATAAAGTCCCCTGGGAATTGAGACTATATTGGCTTCCAAGTTATAGCACAATATGCTCATCCATCAAGTACACAGTTCAATGAGCTGTGTATGAATTAACTGATGAATGAAAAGTCTGGAATTGAGACTATATTGCTTCAAAGTTAGGAAAGCACAATATGCTCATACCAAGAACACAGTTCAATGAGCTGTGTATGAATTAACTGATGAATAAAAGTCTGCGAATTGAGACTATATTGGCTTACAGAGTTTGAGCTACAATATGCTCAACCCCAAGTACACGTTCACTGACTGGGTATGAATTACCTGATCCATAAAAGTCTGGGAAATTGATACTATATTGGCTTACAGAGTTATGAGCTACAAATATGCTCCCCCAAGGATACAGTTCAGCGAGCTGTGTATGAATTAACTGAGATGAAAGTTACTGAACCATGTCATTGGAATGAACTGTATCAGGCTAACCTTTACCCCGTGTAGATTTGAATTTGTCACTTGAACAGTCTCAGAGAACCAGACTCTAGTGTACGTGTTGAGCAAGGCGTTTGTCAAAGTCATCTGTTACGCGGCCGCCGTACTGGACTTCGCCCAGCATATAACGCACATTCCACCAAGATACACCCTGTCCAACAGAGAGAAATAGTCTTCATACTAGGCCATGATGATCAGAGCACACGATTGCGCAACACCATTGACCATACAGTGTGTCCAAAAAATTGGTGCTGTGATTCTCAGATTTGCCCTCTTTGGGATCACGCAACCATGAAATTTTTGTCATCGCATATATCCTTGTCAATTAATCTTCTTACCCGCAAAATAGAAACTTCCTTCAACAACAACTGCAAATATTGACAGTTTGCAAGATCATGCCATTTCAACTTCTTTCAATGGGATTAAAATTATTTAGGCATGAAGGAGCAAACGTTGACCAGGATCAGAGGTCTAAAGTCATACAATTTGAGGCTGCTTTTGACATTTAAAGTGATTGTTTTATTATAAGTTCTTTCTGGGAATAAGCCTTTCATCCAAAAAACCTATTCATGAACCACTAACTGGCGTAATTTGTATATGAAAACAATATGCATGAACTCATAAATCACGACACTTTTAACTAATTTTGGACAAATTAGTCTCAAACCAATCATTAGTCTATATAACTTTAATATTTTAACTTTTTGGAATGTTACACTAAATCTCTTCCAGGATAGAAATGTTTATTTCTGATGGGCCAACTAAATTTCCGAGAAAGCAGAGTAGGTTTCGTGCCATTTTCTTTTTTTATTTGGAATATCTAAATTTCCATTTCAATCCAAAATTTCCCCTAAAACTTTCAAAATTCCTCTTCAAATTTTAAAATTTCCCTCCCAAACTCCCAAATTTCCGATAAAGCATCTTCTCAGATTCCACATTTTTCTCCCAGGAATGCAACATCTCAACCTTCTTGGGATCCGATCATCCCGATGATTGTTAACAAACGGCAACGCTTGAAGTGAAGTCAGCCTGGTTGAATTCATAGGGGATGTTCCATCCTAGTGGGCCAAACTTACGCCTCTCCTGCACCGTGGTGTGAAGGAAGGCAACGGCATATAAGATGGGCTTCCACTGTGGCATGTTGGATATCTCCAGTTGTTCCTGAACAATCAAAGAGCAAACTGAATGGTCATGAATGGTTTTTATATGGAGATAAAAACATGCCTCATTTTGAACTTTTACGTAAAAAACATATGATCTCTATAACTTTGCCCCAGCAGGACCAATAGTAATGAAAGAGGTCAAGACTCCTTGTTTTGCTCGTAATGTTTTCCCTTATACAGGGCAAACCTGCCCTAGTGCGGAATACTTGTACAGGAACCCCCCGTACATGCATAAATTTGTATTCACAATTGACGCTAGCATGACAATTGAGTTCTATAATCTTTCATTTACCTGAAAATCAACACTTTTTACTACCCCAATGTTTGATAAAATGTATTGTGAAACTCTTGCTCTAATTTTGTTCATAATTGTTCTCGCATCATATCAATTCTAGTAGGTGTTTATCAAACAAAGTTGTACAAGTAGCTTCCACCCTCCTGGAATCAATAGGACCATTAATTACCCCGCCAAAGTCAAGGACTTTCAACATGGTGTTGATGACATGGTCCCGACTGACATTGAATACAGGGAAAGGGGTCAACTTAAATGCTTGGTCCTGAAGTGTCCCAACATAGTTTTTCACCACGATTGGTAACTTTTTTCTGTATTATACTGCTTTGGAGCATTGTTCATGGACCTGGAGGTTGCCATTCTCAATTTCACCAGTATCAGATTTTCCTATTAATGTTCCTGTACATGGCCCGCTGAAAGACAACAAATTTGGTTAAAAATCATTGGATGGTATTCTTAAGGGAGTCGAACTTTAGACCTGGGTTTAAACAGGTTAGTCCTATATATTAGTGACCTTTTTCCTTTCAAATACTGTGAATTTAATTTAACTGGTGAGATTAAATTCCTTATGGATGGGCCGGCGGCCCATCCATGATGAATCTTTCCACACCCGTTATGACACATTTTCAGAGTATGTTGGAAGAAAAAAAGGTCCACTCATGTAGGACAACCCTGGTTTAAACCCATGACTAAAGTTAGACGCCCTTTTCAGAATACAACCATTGACTTTCCACTTGCAATAATATAAAGAATGGTGATTTCTCCCTTAATACCAGGTGAAAACTCACAGGCTCAAATTGGCTGCTGAGAAGGACAGAAGGACTCTTTGGTATCAATCTTATTTTTGATTCAAATTTTTTTGAAATGTTCTTATAAAAGTAGTAGTAAGCAAAGTAATCAGGCGTGACAGCCAAGCCTCATTCATAAAAGCAATTCACCACAAATGTCAAAAGAATTAAGCACTACGGAGTGCAAACCACAAACCATTTTGGGGGGTGCTTTGATGTGGGGTCGGGTCATGGGTGTTCCCATGACGTACATACGAACCTACATACGTTATTAATTTCAAAAAAATCAGAAATAACCCTTCCGTGGAGTTGATTCTTCAACTCCAACGTTTTGGAATAAGAAAATATTCCTTGAAACAATAAAAAAAAAAAATTTCAGATTTTTCGTCAAGCTTTCGCTTTACATGTTAAACCAATGGCGACGTCTGAATTGGGATTATTCGTGGCCGACCTCCCCCTGAAAGTAAACTTGTGATTCCAAGCCCTCTTACACGCAGCCTATCACCGCTCCCTGTGTATAACCAGCATATGTTCTCCTTGATACCACCTTGATTCCCTGCGGAGGTTCATTGAACTTAATGGACGTCTGTAGCAATTGATGGGGAACTTGGGGTGCACTTTCTGTTGTGATCCACACGCGGAACGAATCGTGTGGGTTGTCTGCTGTTGTGACCTTATTGAGTAAACAACAAATGGTACAAATTGTTGGCCGCGTCACTTAGTGAAGTATTCAACATTTTTTACTATTTGGAGAAATTTGGCATATACGATTGTATTGTACTACTCTGCAAATTCACCAAATTTCAGAACTCAAAGTGGTTTAATTAGTAAGATATTAATTAACTAATTATGACGTATTTGCAAAACCAAAATTGTCTGCATCACATAAAAACATATTTTTCGAAAATCTATACAGGCCCACAGCATCATATCTGCATTTTGAAGTATTCGCCGTTTTACATAGTGACATGTTTGTGCAGCATATTTTTCAGTTCACTGTAGAGTTGCTATGTTGTCATTTTCACATAGTAACATATTTGTTATTTACACATTGAAGATGCTTTTTTGTCATTTTCACATAGTGACATATTTTATTTAACATGATCATTTTTTTGCATATCTAAATAAATTGGAAGTTGATTAGTGAAATATATTTGAAGTGCAACTTATTTTGGTGATTTTCCACAAGGTTTTAATTGACATATGTTTAATTAACAGTATAGAGCAAATTATGATCACAAAATCTTCAAATTGACAAATTTTCTCAAAAAGCGTATTTGCAAATACGCCACTATGTGACGCGGCCGGAATATTAAAGCTGCTTTAATTTAACTCATATAATATGTACAACTAATCTACACAGCTTCATGTCAATATGTCTTCAGTTGTACCCTTACCGTTTCCAGCAATTCATCTAAGAAATCCAGACCCAGATGGCAATTCTGTAGCAACACCCATCCTCCTTCTGCCATGGAGTTACTCAGCAATCTCCTGGCATGCACCTCCTGTCCTTGACCCATACTGATAGCACGACATTCTGGGGATCAAAATCACATGTAGAATCAACTGTCAATCAAAGAATTTATCCACTCATCTTCTGTGTATAATTTTTTTCCAACCTTGTGCCCAGAAACCCAGTAATATTTATCTATCCATTCCCTGAAGTCTCCACTGAAAGTCCATGTTATACTTCCCAAAAGATGTTGGATCAGATCACTCAAACAGGAAACAAATAGTCTCCAAATTACCATGAAGCGTTCCCAATTCTAATCATAATAAACATAGCCCTAATCTGTTGGAAATTGATACCGATGGTTACCCTAAACCTCTACTAACTTTAATCTTTTTGGCAAGACCTTTCATAGATGTCATTGGATACCATGGACAATCATCCCCAAAGCACCCTGAACCATCTCCATTCCTAATAATAACCCTAAACGATAATCTCTTGAAGTCTTATTACTGATGGTTACCAAAACCTCATTGAGCCTTACTGACTCAAATCTTGGCAAAACCTTCAATAGGTAACAGTGGATGAAATCTCAAGGACAGGAAACAGATCATCTCCAAATGCATCAAAATCAAATCATCCCAAGCCATCCCCAAACCACCTTGAATGATCCTCATTTCTGACCATAACCCTACACCCTAATCTGTTGAAGTCTTGTTACTGAAGTCAGGGATCTTAAATAAATCGGGATGGGACACTTGCTCAAGAGAGTGGAGGCACACTACATGAAATCTGTAAACTTATCGGTCGGCGGTCATACGTGGCGCTATAAAATTCATGCTACGTCGTCTTACGTCATACTGCATAAATTATTAGCTAATTAGGTAGCTTATCAAGATTGGTGGCACTATTACTATCGATATCGAAATAGTCTATGGGCATTTGTAAACAGTGTCACCCGCCTGCTGAAGTCACCTAAACCTCAGTGAGCCTTACCAACTAAAATCAAATCTTCTTGCCAAGATCTTCAATAGCTTAATGTCAGATCAGATCCCATGGACAAGAAATAGATCATCTCCAAACCGTCCTAAAACCATTCCCAAACCATCCTCAAACCATCCCAAAACCACCCTGACCCCATTTCTACCCACAAGAGTAGATCTAAACCTTAATTCAAAGTCTTCTAACTGATGGCTACCCTAAACCTCAGTGAGCCTTACCGACACCTATCTTCTTGGCAAGACCTTCAATAGATGATGTTGGATCAGATCCCATGGACAGGAAACAAATCAGGGGCGTGTGGACGTCACTCTCCTCCCACATACTCTCCATGTTCAGAATCACACCTTCAGCAAACTGAAAGAAAATCAACAACATTTGCAGTTATCAAACTGCCACCTTTATTGCAAAGGTAAAGTTTAATTTGACCAATCAGTTAAAGGTACCCACACCTAGCAGAATGGGTAATATTTGGTTTGACCAAAGTGGTGAAGTATCTGCACCTATAGAACAGTAACTTCAAGACAAAAGTTAAGGTTGGGTTTGAGCAAGAGGTTTAAAGGGACATAATGGCATGAAAAAAAAGTTGACATAATGAAAAGGACCCTTACTGAAATCACTTCCACGAGTTTGAAAACAATTTGGATGTTTACATTCTGTAAAAACAGTAAAAACAGGAAGAGTTTCAGGGGGAGGTGGCAGTTTGTGGCAATTTCTGGAACAAGGATGCTGACATTACTGCCAGCATTTACCAAACTTGAAAAGCATGTTGTCATCAGACCATTGCTATTGTATATGTGCTAATCCCGGCTAATCCATCTTTCACTTGCCAGATTAATATCTTACTACAAGCCAAAAGTACAATGCCTGAATCCCGGTCTGAATGCTTTTGAATTGTGTAGCAAAACATGCCAGATACACTGTAAATTCTGTCAGGGATGTGAACAACTTGCTTTTCTGTTCCAGAAATTGCCACAAACTGCCACCTCCCCCCCCCCCCCCCCCGGACCTCTTCCTGTTTTTTACTGTTTTTACAGAATGTCAACTCGTGGAAGTAATTTCAGTAAGGGTCCTTTTCATTATGTCAATTTTTTTCATGCCATTATGTCCCTTTAAGGAACCTGCAACTATTTAAGCTATCTGAGTCAATGTGCTTTTGAACCACTGGTGGGCCCATTAAAACTCTTGTGAGTAACCGGTTACCACATCTATCTTTTTTAATTGGCTAATGTGGCTATTGTTCACTTAAAAAAAAAATTAGAATTATTTTTTTAAATGACTACTTTGACTACTGATTTCCTACAAAACTCAGCAAAAAAAACAAAACAAAACAAAAAAAAAACTTCAAATACAGATCTCCTGCAAAGCTGAGCATTACAAGCAATCTATTTACCCTGACTCCAATAGACTCAGCAATGTACTTCCTAGCCTGCGGTATAGTCCTATCAGGACACCACGACCGCAACAGCAGCAGCTTGCGGAACACATCCAGTGAGGTGGAGTAACCGTCTGGGATGACCGCTTCCTCGGGAGCATCTTCATCAAACCACGCCTTCCAGGCCTTGTCGTTGCGAGATACTTGGATGGTCAGTTGGCTGAACTGAGGAAGACTGGAGAGCTGTATTAAGTTAAGCCAGGTCATGTCCAGGATCCACTTCTTGGGTTTGGGGTCCACAGCATTGAGATCCAGAGCAGCACCCCCTGTGAGGAGAATATTGGTTTGGTTTTTATTTTTAGCAAAGGAAACAAATGGCAACAGTAAGCTCATTTGAACTGTAAAAGACTTAACCAAAATATTTTACAGAGAGGATGTGTATTGCAAAAGAAGTTATCCTATGGGCCTTTCCATCATCAAAGCCATAAGTTTGTTCGTCAAGGTAGTTTGGAGAGAGTTTTCAAGTGCCAGGCTTTTTTATCAAGTAGAGAACATGATACAATTGAATCAGCACAAGCATCTTAAAGCAGCACTGGCACATTTTCACAAAATATGAAATTCCTTCAATTTGCTTGCAAATGATAGTCTAGGTCTTTGAAAGAATACAGATTTTACACATAAAAATAACATGCCCAAAAATAGATAGGGGCATTAATAAGGGGCTAAAGACAACCAGGTAATTTGTAAGCTAACTTAAGTTTGCCGCAACTTAAATCAACAAATGTCTATTACATGAATATCATAGACTCATACCCATTGATATGAAAGCCACAAAGGTCACAGACCACTCAAACAGGGTGGATGCTGTGGGAATCAACTCTGGGGTGTTTTGTTGTGTTAAACACCATTTCCATCATCTGCTGAATAAAATGACTCTGGAGTCATTCTGTTATAAAATTGTTCTATTTACCCATAAGGGCTAATGTATATAAAAGCTTTACAACCATGCAAAAATATCAATTTAGAAAAATCTTGAGGGCGCATTATTTTTCAACTGTGCCGGTGTCTCTCTATTGAATTGGTTTTCCCAATTCAGAGTACATTTTCCATCCATTGAAAGGAATAGTTCAGATGAAGACTACAGAGGTATCACTTCTCACTTTCACTTTGTCACCTTTCATGAGTGTGCAGCATAATGGAGGCACTAAACATTATTGCAAAGAAAATTTTACCAACATACCTTTGATGAATGTCTGGAATTCATTGTGTTTGATCTTGCCTCCTTGCATGTCAATCTTGAGAGCCAACAGCAGAGTGTAGAGGAACTTATGATCCTCATAGAGACCACGAGCCGTGTACTTGAATACCTCGTATGTCATGAATTCTATGATGTTGTTGATTCTCTTGCTGGTGATAGTTCAGATGAAGACTACAGAGGTATCACTTCTCACTTTCACTTTGTCACCTTTCATGAGTGTGCAGCATAATGGAGGCACTAAACATTATTACAAAGAAAACTTTTACCAACATACCTTTGATGAATGTCTGGAATTCATTGTGTTTGATCTTGCCTCCTTGCATGTCAATCTTGAGAGCCAACAGCAGAGTGTAGAGGAACTTATGATCCTCATAGAGACCACGAGCCGTGTACTTGAATACCTCGTATGTCATGAATTCTATGATGTTCATGAATTCTATGATGTTGTTGATTCTCTTGCTGGTGATAGTTCAGATGAAGACTACAGAGGTATCACTTCTCACTTTCACTTTGTCACCTTTCATGAGTGTGCAGCATAATGGAGGCACTAAACATTATTGCAAAGAAAATTTTACCAACATACCTTTGATGAATGTCTGGAATTCATTGTGTTTGATCTTGCCTCCTTGCATGTCAATCTTGAGAGCCAACAGCAGAGTGTAGAGGAACTTATGATCCTCATAGAGACCACGAGCCGTGTACTTGAACACCTCGTAGGTCATGAATTCTATGATGTTGTTGATTCTCTTGCTGGTTATTGGGCTCTTCTGAGACCTGTTTAGTGATGACAATGTTGGTAAAAATCAGCACAACCTTCAGCACAGCAAACAAAATGAGTAATGTCTTTGTTACAGCAGCGAAATGAGGTATGTGACATTCCGTAACTCAAAACGACTTGAATTAGTTCAAATTAGGCATTGAACAATAATTGTTTGTAATAATGGACCAAAATATTAAAGGGGATGACCCAATTTAAATATACAAAGGTTTCATCCTCGTAGAATAGTCTTCATCCCAAAAACCCCATCAGTAAAATTTTGCACCGATATTTCAATCTGTTTCGAAATGAGAGCTAAAAACATGATTTTGCAATCCTCATAGAGTACTGTGTAAAATTAATATTGTTCAACCAAAATGGGGCACATTTTTCTAGAAATGCACAAACTTTCAAAATTTGGATGATTTTATAACCCAAATTTTTTCAAATATAATTATACGTGTCGACTGGGTTACGAAAACAATAAAAATCCCTTCTTAGGCCATTCTGAGGGTGCATGCTCACATAAATAAATTTCAACACAAATTATGCAGCCCTTAATTAAGGTAGCCCCCATAATTAAGGTGTCCCCCCCCCATGCTGCACACATTGGTGTCCCCCCCCATGCTGCACACATAATTAATGTTGTTTATGCAAATAAGCTCAGTATTCATTAACAAGAACATGTCTGGACATTAGGAAATATGTATGGACATACAACATGCAGACAGGGTCTATACATATATGTGACTGTGATAAAGCAAAATGAGTCGGAATTCGAAAGGGACAGTCGCAAATATTGTTTGAGATATATCAAACAAAAGGAGGAAGTTGTCTTTTGTTCATATTGTTTTGGCCACCCGTTCAACTGCTCATATCTTTGGAAGAATTGGTCCAATTTCAATGGGGATTTCAGCTATAAACTTAACAAGCTTTTTTAGATGATGCTACAGGTAAAGTGAAACAGTTTACATTGAATCGACCGACTTCAGACTCACTTTTTGCTTGCTAGCACACATATTTTGATGGTATATACCAAATTGCAACTGAGCCCCCCAATTGACGAGTACCTCCGCAAACTTTTGAGATTTGGGGTTATGTTCTGTGCACCACATTTACTATGTAATCTCACCAATCAATCAATGAAGATATCAATCAATCAATCAACCAACCAATCAATTTACTCAGTCACCTCTCTAATCAACAATCAAACCAGCTACTCTTACCTGGCCATAGAGATATCAAATATCCCCAGGAACTGTTTGAGAGAAGTCTGGTACATCACGTTGACCATACTCATCTCAACTATCAGGAAGTACAGGGTGCTTCCACGTGTAGCCACTGGAAAAGTAAAAAAGTAATGTCTCAATATTTACATTCTTTGAAATGGGGGAAACAAGTTAAGATAGAAAACTGAAAGTTAACTGAAATGTATGGGAATGGTATGTAATTAAATGATTAAAAACTGAAATCATCAGAAATGTAGAGGAAAGGTATGACATTAAATCCTAAAAAAATATTAATATATTATGTGAACAGTATTTAGGAGATGATATTTTTTTCAACAGGTAACTTTTCTCTTATGCAGTATTTTGTGATTTGGGCTGGATAAAGTATATATGGGGCTAGAAATGCATCCAATGCAACATCAAATAAAATACTGCAAGTTAAACAAGCATTTCTTGAAGGGCACATGTGGTCCAGTGGATAAAGCGCCCGACTCGCACGCCAAAGGTTGTGAGTTCGAGCCCCGCTGTGGCCAATGTGTTTCACCCTTGAGTGAGGCGCTTTACCTCAATTACTCCTCCCTACCCAGGTGTATAAATGGGTACCGGCATTATTCAATGTCGGGAAGGTAACAGACTCGCTGTAGAGGAGGTGTAGCGAGCCCCCTACAGCAACATTATATGGTGGAGTCTGGCCCAATCGCTTTGAAAGAGAGATGGACACTCCGTTCCTGTGTATACAGGTCCGTCCCCTTTACCTTTTTTTTTTCTTGAGTGTCGCCTGCTTTCATGATAACCTTTCCTTCACTCCTAATTTATAACTGGATCTCAGATGACCTTTGACCTTATTATCAAATGAAGGGTCCCAAGTTGCATGTATGGCCCAAGTTTGGTTGCAATTGGACTTCAACTTTTGAAATCATGCCAATTTGATGTTTTCAGCCCATTGTATAACTTGACTGCATACCCAATTTCTGTACCAATTGGACTTTTGCTTCTTGAATGAGGAACTTTCTCTGAAACTGTAACCTTTGAAAACACAGGCACACAGGCACAGGGGCAGAGGAGCAGATGGGCAAAGAGAATTGAGGACTCGTAGGTGCCTCCTGCAGATCCTTGCAGGTGACACAAAAAATGGCAGGGGCATACACCTAACAGAGTCAAAGGTTACACATGGGTCATTAGAGGTAACACCACATATGAGTCTTGGGCCAGTGGTTCTTTTGACTGAATATGAAATTAATCGATCAATATATACAAGAGTAAGCAGGACAAAAACTTGTTCGTAAAGCAGTGGGGAGGTTAAGAGATTTTACATAGCATTATATGATTAAGAGCATAAAACATAAAAATACATTTTTAGAGATATGACCTTTGACCTACAGGTTCGTTATTGCACACCAGATGCATTGTTACCTACTGGGGTCAGTTATTAGTGCAAAGTATGTTTGATGGGAATATCTGACAAATGGCAGCTATTGCACTTAAGACCTTTATTCATTCACATGACAATATAGGTCTATTGATTGCATGTGTGAGGTTTAGACATATACATGCCCAAATATGTCAGGCTGCCATTCTCCAGCAAATTTCACCAACCACATCTCAAACAACCTTCCAATCATATCAGTCTCACCTGGACGGAACTCTTCTCTGGCAGTGTTAATGCGAGCCTCGGTCTCTGCAGCAATCACTAGTTTCTCACTGACCTCCTCGGCAGTGATCTTAGTAATCTTGAGGACCTCAATAAGACTCTCGTCCTCCACCAGGGATCCCTCAGTGCTGGTGAGTCTGTAGAGGAGATTGTCTTCTAGTTCCTGCATCTTACGTTTGTTAGCTGTCACTTCTTCCATCAGTTTGGTGCGCTCCGATTCCAGCTCCTATATTGTTAAAGAAACCAGAAAACGATATAACATATTGATTTTAATTGATGGGCCTCAGCTGTTTGAAAGTCTCATTTATTATGACAAGACCATAATAAAACAAAAAATATCAATAGTGACACAGTTTTGACAACTGATTTGGATTAGTTAGTCCACTAGCTACACCCTGTGCAAATTTTGTGAATTTAATAGCGAGTATATGTGATTTTTCTTGAAAATCCAATTTTACACAGATCTCTAAAGTGAATGGGCACATAGAGGGTGCTATACCACATAAATCACGGTTTCTGATGGCCAACATTCAAAAGGTTTTCACAATAACTTTTTTCATATTTTTACAGGGGTAAAAATAAGCTCTTGTACATCCCTACTTATATTACATCAGTTGTCAAAATTGTGTCGCCATTGCTTAAATTTGCTCTAAAATAAAAGAGGCAATTTGCATGGGGTCAAACAACTGTGCACATTCCTGAGATTACCAATTTCACAAAATAACTATTGGCAAAAGAGCCAGGACAAACATGTTCCAAATAGCTATCGGACAGTTTGATTTCACAACATGGTCACAACAGAAACAGTCGCAAAATAGTTGTGACCAGGGCTGGTGAGAGAAATTGTGGGCCCGGGGTAACCTCGGGAGTTACGGGCCTCTTTTATCGGATCATGTATTTAAGTTTAATGTACAAGCCCCTAGGACCCAGGGCCCGGGGTCAATTACCCTTTGGGACCCTTCTTGGCGTTACTCATCAGGGCCGTGTGTAAAGCATCTTCTTGTATGGTGCAGACAGAAGAAACATGGATTATGAAGCTCCAAGACCATTTAAATGGAACTTATACCAGTTGTTTACTCATTCATGCTCATTGGAGTATAAAACACCATCCTTGAAGAAACATCCTACCAAGGTCAGATCTACGGTGATTATACCTCTATCTGTACAATTGCAGCACAAAGTAGAGGGGAACTGCTTTTGAACCATGGACCAGATATATCAGACTTTCTTTAGGGAGACTTCCAGTCTCAAATAGAGGTATAGACACAGAGACACTGGTTTCACCTTGAATGAATTGGAACAGCAATGCGGGATTAATAAAAGACATTTGGCAAAGTGTGTGTCACAGATCGGACATCAAGATGTAATAATAGGAGGAGGACTTCTTGCATTTTGGACTCTTGGTCTGATGGCGATTGAATCAAATAACTTGCCTCTTTCTCAGTGAGGATGACCAACCAGTAGTGGTCTTCAATCCCTCATGGTGACAGTGAAATAATGATAGGACGTCCGGGCACTGAGCTTGGTGTGTACGCTGGTTGAGAGCTTGTAGGATGTACAATCTAAAGGTATCCATAACATCACACTCCTGTCACCTACTTCAACTGTTATGTAAGAAATAGTAATCATAATACGATCAATCACCCATTCATCAATCATTCAATTCAGTCATGCATGCCGTAGCGCCAATTTTGTCCTTACCATGTTCTGATTACAGATTAGAAAGCTTGAAGCCAAATGCAGAAAGCGCCACTTTGTAATGCCATATTAAGGCTATGAGAAAAAATGGTACAGAGAGAATAAGGTAAGCTATAAAAGGCTAAATAAAGAGCGAGCAAAGGAAGTGGTGGTGCAAGCTATGAAGGCGGAGGCAGCGAGGAGCTAGTGCGTTGAGATGAGAATCCAAACAAGTTGTATTAGATAGTGAAGGCAATGAAAAAGATCGGAAGAGTATCGTTTGAAGGGGGAAGATGTATGCGAGGAAGTGATGGAAGTGAAGTTAAGTGAGAAAGGATAGAGGCAGGTCTGAAAGAGCATATGGAGAGAGAGAATCAGAATGAGGAGACGACATGAGTGGGATAGACGGTAGAGGCTGTGATTTGGTGGAAGTGCCAGTTGAGAGAGTCAGGCGGGAAGAAGTGGTGAAGGCCAATAAGAGAAATGAAAAAAGGAAAGGCATTTGGACCCTCAGAGGTGAGTGCTGAGATGATTAGTGCGAGTGGAGATAAAGGGATTGAGGTGATGATGAAGTTGTGTCAGAGAGTGTTGGGATGGGGGGAGGGATGCCGGGATGAGGGGCAGTGAGATGTTGGTAATTCATTTTTTAAAGGGAAAGGGGGAAAAGGGGATGCAATGGGCTGTGGTGCGTATAGGGGGGCTGAAGTTGTTAGAGCATGCAGTGAAGAGTGAAGCGGGGTCTGGGAATAGGATTCGGAAGCTAGTGGAAGTGGATGAGATGCAATTTGGGTTTATGCCAGGGAAGGGAATGAAGATGCAGTGTTTATTTTACGGAGGTTGCAAGAGGAATACCAAGCTAAGGGGAAGAAGCTGGATAGGGTTGTAGACTTGGAGAAGGCATTTCAATTTGATAGGGTAACTAGGAAAGTGATGGAGTGGAGATGAGGAGAGAGAGATACCAGAAGTAGTGGTTAGAGCAGGATGAGTTTGTATGAAGTAGCCAAACCGAGAGTTAGAGGGGGGTTGGATTTTAAGAGGAGTGTTGAGGTGAAGGGGGTGTGCATCAAGGTTCGGTACTTTCGCCATTGATTTTTGCAATTGTAATTGTGTGGTCACATGGTCACAGGAGAGTGCAAAAGAAGGTTTGCTGAGTGAGATGTTGTATGCGGATGACTTGGTTTTTAATGAGTGAGACATTGGAGGGACTGAGGGAGAAGTTTTGGAAATGGAAGACGGAGTTCGAGAGTAAGGGTCTGAAGGTAAACTTGGAAGACAAAAGTGCTGGTGAGTGGGCGACGGAGAGGGAGGTGGTAGCGAGTAAGGTAGACCCATGTGGGGTATGGGGGAAGAGAGTAAAAGCAAATTCACTTGGTGTGAGAAATGTGGGGAAACGGATCCATGGGAGATGCACAACGATGAAGAGAGTGACCCTATTTTGGCAAGAGATTTGTGTGTGGTAGAAGAGTGTGAGAAGGGAAAGTGGAGGATCTGTGGAACAAGAGAAAAGTTGTGTTGTGAGGGGTGGCACCGCCTAAGTGAAGGGAGTCACAACCCTAGGGGGATAGGTTAGTGGGGTGGTGGTGTGACGGGGTGTGACAGCGAGAGTGAGTTATGGGTGGCGTGAAAGTGTAGGGAATGTGGGAGTTGTTGAAAGGGAAAAGATATCCTTTGAAGATGAAGAATTGGTTGTATAAGAGCTGTGTGAGATCAGCGATGCTGTGTATGGAGTGAGACGTGGTGTATGCGGCGAAAAATGAGATGGGGATTGAGGGAGGACAGAGAAGAGCAATTAATGATGAGAGCGATGTGTGTGGTGTTGAAGTGATGGACAGGATTGAAGACTGAGGACTTGACTGCATGTGATGTTGGGTTTGGAAGAGGGGTGGACCGTAGTTGGCGAAGGCGAATAGTGTACGTTGGTATGGGCATGTGTTGAGGAAGGATGACGAGCATGTGTTAAGAAGGGCTTTTGAGTTCGAGGTGAGCGGTTTGAAGAGGAGGGGACGTACAAAGAAGAAGAAGACATGGAGAAACAAGGGCGGAGGAGAGTAGGAGGGTGGGATTGAGGATGGAGGGAGGAGCATTGAATCGGGTGAAAATGGAAAGGAAGGAGTCAGGGAGGTGCTGCAATGTGAGGTGAATCCGGCACCCCCGTTGACGGGGACAAAACCGGATTAAAAACTTTGGGTTTAGTTAGTAGATCAGGGTAACTTGTGAACATGGATTTCAAAGGTCGATTATGAAATATTTCAACAGCATCTCATCAGCATCTGGGCTGTTATATGATTTGTTTCACCAAACATCCCCAACTTCACCATAGCCCAAGTTGTTCATCCTCCCCAATAGAAATTCTTGCTAAAGCACAAGTATGCTACCTTAAAGGACTACCAGTTTGATGAGTTTCGCAAGGACATTATCAAAGGCAGGGTCCAAACTTCTTCCGCAACATCCTCAATCAAAAGAGCGAGTCCTAGCGAAAGGGAATTCCTCCAAGAGCGTCCTGAAATACTTGTGTTGAGGCAGTGACCTGAACTCATTGGCCGTTTTCTTGTTTCTGAATCCATGCCGTGCCAGGACCCTGGGGGGTCAATGAGGAGTGGGTATCGGTGGACTTGGTAACACTGAGTCCATATTGGGACAGAGAGTTCGTCCGTTAGGTAGACCTGAAGATTCACAACTCACCGTGGTGGCT
This sequence comes from Ophioderma brevispina, assembly GCA_023653785.1. NCBI lineage: Eukaryota > Metazoa > Echinodermata > Ophiuroidea > Amphilepidida > Ophiodermatidae > Ophioderma > Ophioderma brevispina. The sequence continues at coordinate 30,948 of JAMKCH010067778.1, read as the reverse complement.
GGGTCAGGTAACATGGTGGGAAGTTGACATACTGTGTGGTGAAAATGTGAGGAATGTCGACGTGGAAAATACCTACAATAAGTTCACGGATTGTTACCAATTGTTAAAGTTGGGCAATGAATAGTAGTAAAATGATACCAAAAGAGTCAAGCTTGGGCTGATATGGGATGCAAAAAATATTTTAAAATTAGGCTATGGCTTTGTGTATTAAAACTAAGCAAAAAATGTTTATAACTGAAGACAACCACTATCCGTGAATTGAGGGCAGGCTGGTTAGTTAGAAGAGAATCCATTAACCTTTCAACAATGCAACGGAGCTGTAGCTGTGTCATTGCTAATTTTGTTTGCTGTTGATTTCCCATACCAATCTTCACAAAACAAGAAAATTGCTTCCTACTGCACCTTAAATCGGACGGATTTCTTTTCGTAAATTTTTTTAGTCTTTCAGAATTTACACTTGTGTTACAGCGCATTATTGTGCCCCACAGTGGTTACCCCAATCACTTTGGTTTATATCCGCTGTTATATCAATTAAATGTTGACTATGGATAAAAATGTTACAGAGTATGCAAGGGTCCCATTCGAGATGCCCTCTGAATTTGCACAAATTGTCTACTTGATGTACTGACAGTGTGATGACTTTAATTAAAAGTACGACTCTGGCCCTGGAATCACATCAAAGTGGCTGAACATTGTACCGGCTATTGACCTATGTAGTTGTTAACCCTGTAGGAAAATCCTTTACTGTCATGCCTACTCAATCACTGAATGGGATCTTGTTGATTGTCATCTCCTTCTTCCAGTTCTAGAAGCAAATTTCTACTAAACCTCTTGATTGAACGGTCCAGAGTATGACAGGAAACCAGTAGCTAGCAGTACATCTCCCACAAGTCTAGTAAAGAACAAATTGAAATGCATGTTTGGGAATCTAGGTTGGCAGTTATACGACTTTAATCAAGGTTGTGTGTTGTTAAGAATGGCCTTTGAAAAAGCAAGGCAAAGATACTTCATAAACTTTGAAGTAAAAAAAGTAATAATCAATGCGCTGCGCAGCAGCATTATCGCGCCTCACTACAAACTCGCTTATAACCTCGTTAGACGGGGGCTAGTTCTAATCGTCGCGCGTTGAAGACAAGCGCCCGTGGTTGTAGGATGTAAGAAAAAAAAACAAATCTCTTACACTGATACACAAAAATATGGTCATATAAGTCGACCAATTACCAGGCATTCCGTGGGAGACTGGTGTGGGAGTTTATTGATTACTTGTACTCTAGGTCTACAGAGTATATCGGCCCTTTTATGGCAAAAGGGCGTAACTTGAGTACGCCCTTTGCATTGAAGGGCCCAACCCTGCCAAAACCAATGCATTATGGGATACATGTCTCTTTTAAATGTTGAGCCTAAGTATTGCTAAAATATTTACAAAGTTGTGATCCCATAAGCATTGTTTTGCAGGCAGGACAACCCTTTCAAGGCAAAAGTGTAACTCGAGTTACACCCTTTGCATTAAAAGGGCCGATCTACTCATCTTATTCCTCGGTCAGTGACGTCGGGTATTATGCAGTGATCCCAGCATTAAAACGCGGGCATAATTCAAAGCGTGCATATCCGCGCGCGCGTATAAAGGCAGTGCGAAAAATGCACACGCAAAACATCTGTTTGAACTCGCTGATGTCACTGTGCGAGGAAGGATAGATGGGTAATAGTATATTTCAAATTAATGACGAGTCAATCCCCGGTCATGCAGAGACTAGGCCTTTGCTGTGTAGAAAGAATAGTTTAAAACAATTATGTTTTAGTAAATATTCTGAAACAGCTGTGAAAATGTAAGCAATTTCAGTGGCTGTGCCCGGGTTCAATTCGTTTAATTGAACCAGGGAGTACGCGCTGCGTTATTGAAGTTCTTTTTTCGGTTTTGTGAAGCGCTCGGTCGGTCCTACCGCGTTGTGTACTTTCGCGCGAGCCTGCCAAACGTTGCGTCTCGTTGCGTATGATCGTTTGCATTCAGCTGGGTGTTCGATTGTTTTCACGGGTGATGGGCAGTCCTTCTTGTTGTATTTAGCCGTAAAGCATCGCGAAATTGGGTTAAAAGATGACCCTAAATGCATAAAAGCTGTTTAAGAATGAGAATAAAGGTATGATTTTGGGAACCGGTACTCTCTTATCGACGAATTGAACCCGGCAACACCATTATTTGCGTGGAATAACTCGGTCTCCGGCCTCCTCCTCGTTCTTCCACTTAAATAATGGTATCGCCGTGGGTTCAATTCGTCGTAAAGAGAGTAACGCGTTCCCAAAATCATACTTTATTCTCTAATTAACATGAGGCGCCTGATTCCTTTCCAATGTTGACTGAATATATGCATTTCCCTTCTTACGAAGTGGAATGCCCCAAAAAAAAATACCTATGTTAGCACCCCAAAAAGACCAAATGGTCTCGAACATTGACCCCAGGTCCACCCTGTAGACCATTGCTCTTCTTCCAATTTCGTTTTGGCTCAAGCCCACACGGACGCGGTCTATCATGCTGTGGGGCGGGTCCGTTGAAGTGGGAAGTCAACATTGAAAGGAAATCAGGCCTCAATTAAATGATTTATAAAAATAATGGTTTTAACTAACCATTACACTGAGTGATTTCCTTTACACCAATGGTGATTCTTGGGAAATATATTCCATTAACCCCGTGAATGAATAATTTCAATTCAACACCAGGAAATAGCACACTCAGTCAGAGGTGGAGCATGCATATGTCAGAGCAGTCAACAGAGTGCAGCCAAAGGCGAGGACCTACACTAAACATAAAGAAACATTAATTATGGTAAAGGCCTTAAAGGCAGGAACATTAAAAAATCGGGGCATAGATGCTCAACCTGACAAACGGAATACTCGGGGTGAGCGTCACAGTCGGCAACCGGATGAGAGACTTTATGTAGTAGTGTAGAGAATTTTGTGTTGTTCTGAAGGAGTGCCCTAGCAACGTTCTTTGGGAGTTTGTGACGTTTCTGTTAGTACACGACGAAAACGTTGTGGGGGCCCCTCCAGACATAGCTGCGCAGATTTCGGCAGCTGATTCCGGGTGATAGAGCCCAGGCGAAGTGAGTGTTAGGACTGCTGAATGGGCTCGAGCTGAGAAGCTCTATTCACCGCGTGGGAATCATAATTACAGCGCTATCCATCTGGGCCAATGTCGCTTTAGACGCAGACCCGTGGGGGGAAGCGGGCGTAAGAAACAACGAGTCGTTCGACGCCCCTCTGAGGGACAGTTTTTTGAACGGGACACCACAGGCGATCTTCTTCCCGCACCGAAGAGTGACATGCAATTCGGGGGTGGGTTAAATAATGTTGAGTGTCGGAAATGAGGAGACCGTTCTTGGCCAGAAAATCCAGCCTAAAGAACAAATTTGACCCTGTCCCGAGAGAATTCGGACGCTGAAATCGAGATATTCTTAATCTCGAGCATCGTCTACCAGAGGCGGGGAGAGAGACCAGAAGGCCCGGTCTAATGGTGACATGTTTAGTGATGCCTCAGCAATTGGTTCGAACGCGGGCGCTTCACTAAATAGTCTAAGACGGTATTAAGGTCCCAGGGTGGCCGCCTTCTGCCGGAGGGTCGGTATTAAAAATCCCCTATAGAAGGAGACGGATCGAGCCATCATCATTAATGGTCGACCCGTCGTCGAAACCTCTATGGACCGCTAGGATAGCGGACTTGTAGTTTATAACAGTCGAAGTTTTTCAGGTCCGCTATCAAAGCGATCGGTTGAGAAAAGTCAGCGATCTCGGCTACAGATGACGAGTCGGAGACACCTCTCGTCGCTCACACCAGCGGAAGTAGGGCCGGAGACGCTTAGAGTAGCGTCCATGGTGGACTTCCTTCATCCAGCTGATATGAGCGAGGAAGCCCTCTGAAAGCCAGAATCTTGGCATCGTTGCCGGATAATGCCCACACAGTCAACGCTAGGTGCTCTAGCGACAGGATGGCGGTCCCCCCGTCCGGAAGGATATTAGATCGGACGGATGGTAGACGCAGCGGCAGAACCGCCAGGCGATCCACCATCGGTCGAAACCCAAAGGTGTTCGGCCCAAAAGGATGCGATGAGGATGACACTGGCACGCCTCCCGTCCCAATTTTCAAACTACACGACTTTGTCGGATCGGAATTGGTTGGGGAAGGCATAGGCAGTGCGTGATCCCCGTCCAGTCCATCGCCAGGGAGTGATGCGTACGCACCCGGCAGTCGTGAGTCCGGGTGCAGTACAGGGGGAGCTGGTGACTCTGGTTCGAGGCGAAACAGGTCGAATCTGAGGACATACAAGCTCTCGAAGACCTCCGTACGACCATACGTGCAGTATCCATTGCCGAGGCCCCCCGTCATTCTGCCGCGTGACAGATCGGCGGCAAGAAGTGACGGCCCCTGGAATGTGTACTGCGGAAATCGTGATGGCCCCGGTCTCGAACACCAAGCTATGATGATACGCATGGCGTCGAGGCACAGGGGCCTGGACCGAGTCCCGCCCTGTTTGTTGATGTAGGCCACACGGTGTAGTTGTCCGTCTGTACTAGGACATGGAAGTTGGTCACATAGCCTCGAAGGAGCGAGTGTTCGTTCATTGCCCACAATTCGAGGGATTGAATGGGCTTGAGCCTCGGTCTGGACCACGTATTGACCGAAGAAGCATCAACGCCATGAACGCCATTCGGAGGGAGGATAGGGAAGCCAGATGAGACAAGGCAGCCGACACTCTCAGCCGCCCTGCGCAGCAACGGAGGGTGCACGCGGAAGAGAATCCCAACTCCTCATGCTCCGGAAGCTGCCGACGGACTGACGACGGCTGCGAAGGAGTATCACCTAGTGTGACTCTCCTCCGAGCCCGAGTACACCCCGCCAGCGCTGTCCTCCGAAACTCGGAAGTCTGCGGCTAGTAGAGTCCTGAGAGGGACGGATGAGACAGAACGATGGAGGACGAAGGCGGAGGGCCAAGCGTCGCCACCTGGGCGGCGCCACCAGGGCCTCCCGCAGGACCAGGCCAACTGGCTAGGTGGGCCAAGTGAGCCATACGGTCGGACTGCCACCAGCCCGACCCTGCCGAGGGTACAGGCCCGAGAAGGCGTGGGACGACACCCCAAGTCCCAGGCACGTTAGCCGAGGGTAGTGGACGGGGGACACCGCCCTGCTCCGGCCCGGTACCAGCGTTTGTACCACCGCCCAGCCTGAATAGCCCCAGAATGGAGACAATTGCTGCAGGCAGCGGCGCAAAACTGCCCCGCTCGAAAGCGAGGTCACAGAAAGCAGCCCCAACAGCCCTGGTGCCTCGGCTGGGCAGCCGACGACGGAGGCGCGGGTGGCTATTAGCCGGGAGGGGCTCCCGCAAGCGGAGCCACGGTCGAAAGACCATACCAGGACTGTCCTACCCCAGCAGTCCAGCCGACTGGGGTGGGTAAGAAACGTACGGGAGCAGCGTAACCTGGGAAAGGTAGGCTGCGCGCGGTGTACTGTGTCCCGCAGGGGCAGGCACGAAGGCTGCCCCGAGGAAGCCAGAGGCAGGGGCACCCACCGGGTACCCCCCCAAAGGCGGACCCGCCGCGGAAACAGGTGCAGGAAAACCAGCCACTAGTTACAGCAGCAGGCGTACCCGCGAAGAGGCCTGAGGACCTAGTCAGCTGGGGCATCTGCGGGGCCAGCCCAGCGGAGAACCACTCGCTACGCAAAGCCCGACGGGCCCGGAGCGGGTGTTGCGGCGCCAGCTGAGGGGGCACTGTATGGGGACTAGCAAGGCTGTCACGCGGGGTTGGGTTGCAGTGAGCGTAGCCAACACTGCGGGCGTTACCGCCAAGGACCACCGAATCCAAGTTGGGCCCCAGGGTTGCCGAACGAAACATCCCCAAAGTAATGGCCATCGTGGTCGCGGTCGAAGTTCGAAGTGCCCGAGGACCAGCGGAACCATAACCACGCTAGGTGTGGACAACAGCGGCGCTGGAGTAGGACCGGGCGACCAGGGCTCACCATCACCACACCACTATCGGACACCTGCAGCCGCCAAGCCCCCAGGGGGGATTGGAAGAGCAGACCGCGCTAGCCAGCACCGGAGCAGCCCCTAGGGCTGAACCAGGAGAGCCAGCGGCCGTGGCGCGATGAGGAGAAGGCCCGAAGCCGCCCCATCAGCGCTTCGCGATGTAGCCGAAGCTACCCCACTTTTCGGAGCACCCAGACAGCAGCGGCTGCCTTAGCTTAGATGAACCAGGACCGGAGCCGACTACACCCCCCTCCCCGTGTACGCAACACGAGGGGCGTACCCATGTTCAATGGTGGCCCAGTGAACATCGACAGTCCAGTACAAAAAGAGGCACACCGGTCGGTGTGCAGGAGGAACCTTGCATTGTGACGACACAAAAGCTGGGGATCCCATCATGATGGATGGGGGCAGCGTATGCAATTATGCCGCCATGGAATGACGGGGTGAGAGTGAGTTGCTAGATGGGAATAGTGTGCGCAAGAAAAAACCGTACAGAAAAATAACGATCGTGCCGTGGAGGTCTCTCGGTACGCAACGTCAGGAGCACAAAACACTCGGTAACTGAGTCCAACAAACGGTTAAAGAAATTTGTCAAAACACAGTTTGACCATATTGTTATTAATATACCACAAGCATATAATAGATTAATAACACACCAGATCATATTAATTGTTAGAAAGCAAGCCCGCTAACAAATAAACATAAAAAACTCACACATAGTCAAAGGCATCCAAAGCCGCAAGACATGCGTCAATGGCTGCCTTTGTTTACCTTTTTTCCCACTAAACAAGACACATGGACCGCATCGGCGGCAAAAAAGATACATATAAGAGCCCTCCGACGGCGTAAAAGTCTCCGTCTATTCCGTCCGATAGAGCGCTATAAATCCAGTATATAACCAGTAATATATCCAGATAGTATATGGTATAGTAGTCGGGAGTATTCGTAGGAGGACGAAAACAGTCCAGTATCAAATATCTCAGTTAATTTTGGTGCTTATACAGAGCCCCCCCGGACAGGTAACCGCGCCCGTTTGGTAAGGCGGCCAAAAGGGAATTGAGGGAGAGCTAAGTTCGACAGGGGGTGACCTGGGGGCACTGTCGAGACCATTTTATCTTTTAGGGGTGCTAAAATAGGATTTTGGGGCATTCCATTCTCAGGAAGGGAAATGTATATATTTCAGTCAACATGGTGTAAAGGAAGGAAATCAGGCTCGTGTAAGATTTAATATTTGCAGTGTGTCAAAAGTAAGTATGTTCAAATAACACTGTTTATTAACGTTTTTATCATGATAATTTGATTGATGGAAACAGCCAAAGCTACTTTGATGTGAGAAAATAATGTATTTTAGGTCAAACAGTTATTTACTAGCTACATTTACACTTTTGACGACAGTACCACAAACTTTTTACCTGGGCCATTAAAATAATTTCTCTTACCTATCAAGGGGAATGAAAAGATCTAGAATTTTAAATGAGTTTCACTTATTTTGAATCTACTATAATAAGGATATATGGGATTACTCTCAAAGATCCCAGGATTTTATTGTCTCTACTTATAAGTTTGTTAGTTGTAGCATACAAAAGACATAATGTTAGGAACATACAAACCTGGATTATGTGGTAACACTTCCAAAACTAGATGCAAAAAGAGACAACATGTAGGAATAGCTGTTACATGTACATCCCGGGGGTGTTCTCACATTGGGATGAAGTATGGGGTATGTGCGCCTATAAGACCCTCATTTTCAGGCTCTTTTTCAGTTTCAGCAGAACTCGTTTAGGGACCATTTCCTTTTCCGGAGGCCCTACTTTTCATGCCCAAAGGCATTTATTCTACCCAAAATTCTTAAACAACCTAAAGAAAGTAGCTGGAATCACAGCTTATTTTCTGAATGTTTTTCAAAAAAACGTAAGTTCCAGATTGGGCGTACCCCCCATTCTGTGCACCTGCCTCAGATATCAGCTCCGGGCCTCAATTTTTGAAATCCGGGAGGCACTTACCTGGCTGACTGAATTTGTCAGAGGAAATGTTCAATGTTTCAGATCTTTTTAATCATAAACTGTGTACCTGAAGCAGTGCTGGTGTATGTGGGTTTAGTAGTGATGGCAACCAATTTGCACAACACCACACACTATTGATCAAAGTGGGGTTTCATTTTAACACTGACGACCTAAAAACGTGTGTATATGGGAGGGATGTGTGTGCCTGCATACATGTTTGTATGTACGTGTGCAAGGTTATTCTTGAGTATCTACATAGTAGTAATTCAATAAGTCAAATTCATGTATAAGTCCCATTGAACCTGCCCCTCCCTTAAACTTGATAGAGACAAGTAACTTAATCTTTAACTTCACCTAAACCTCAGTATAATTTCTTAGTTGCTCTCACCTGTTATCTGACTTTCAAATCTCTTGCTCGCTTCTGTCCATTGACCTTCTCACCACATAGACCTTCAATCCAGGGCCGTGCAATTGTTCATCTTACGCCTACAGCTCTCGGCATCGTCAAGAAGGGCTGTTTCTCACCATGGCTGCATCAAATTGGCTTGTACGATGTCCAACTCGCGCTGCTTATCGTCCAGTTGGGCTTGGGCTTCCTGCAAGGAGGCCATGGCTTTCCCAAGACGTGCCTCTTGGATGATCCGCTAAATTTGCCTGGAAGAAAACAAGATTTCGCAGACCTTTTAAGATATATTTGGGCAAATGACACTAATTTTAGAAATGCAACCTTTGGCAAATAAATTGTTAGTAGAATTTTCAGAGCTCTCTTAGGAAATATTACCTCTCAACAATGTTCAGAGAGTATATGGTGCATATTATGTATCCTTAAGCTTTAACAGCAGCTGAGATTGTAACGAGCTTCTCTTAGGACATAATGCCTCTCAACACTGCTCGAGGAAAGAGAGTAACCATATTAATGTATCCTTGCTTCATAGTATGTACTATATGTCAGACTAAATGGGAAGTTCCTCATATTGAGGAAATTTAGTAATAAACACACATAAATGGGTCATTAAATTAAAAACCATTTACCCAAAAAAAACCACATTTTACCTCAGGATTGGGAATTTTATATTATTGATCCCGACGTATTCCACAATTTAAAAAGTCACACAATCAGAAGTGTGTAACGAACAGCTGTGTCCTATAAACATGCACCATGTACAGAGGATCTAATGAGAGTTCATCACGTTTAACAAAATTGTCAAGGAGGAATATAGGAAAAAGTTGTTGTGGAACTGATAATAATAATAATACCTTCAGCGGTAACACTTCCTTGTTGATGCCAAAGAAAGTTGCCATGGCAATGGTCCATGAGCAGAGCCCAGCCACATCACCACAAGATCTCTGAGCTGATTCCAGGCTGTAGTCCTCCACTGGTAATGTTGGCTGTAGTAGCTCAACGTTCTCCTACATTATGGTTTCCTGACAACGTGTAAATCAATTCTGAAGAACATCTGGTGAGTAGACATTAGAATCAGAGATAAGGCGAAAACTTTTGCTGTCTCAGTTCGTAAAAGATTAGGCAAAATGTTTGCAGGTTCTCGGCCTACATGCTCTATTAGAGAATTAGATATGGGCCACCTTGTGTGTTCATCCAATCAGAAACAAATATGCAATATGAGTCTTTGCTTAATGTGCACATTTGGCAATGAGATTGAACAGGCTTAACTATATGGGGCATCCACTACTTAGACACTATGCACAAAAATATTTAAAAACTAACAGCGAGACCATTTTGGCCGTAAATCATCCGATTTTATGATTATAGTTTTGGATCCATATTTAAATAATTGAATCAGAAATATGTATTTTAGTACCAGCACCAAATTGCAAAAAACACATTACACGATAGGCGCCCCCCCCAAAAAAATTGTGATGTCCTCATCCAAACCAACCTAATTTTTACCTTTTACTGTGCAAAAAGAATACCGACCCTAAATTTTGAAAAATTTATAAAAAGTTTTTTTTTTTCAATTCTAACTTTCTGAAATGTAAACCCATACAGTTTTGCTATTGACATTAAAAAAAAAAAAAAATTCCAACCGACCGACCCAAACTCTAAAAAAGTCATCTATGGAAAATCAAACAATGTTTTTTTGCCTTATTGCCAGCTAAAAAAGAATAAGCGTAACAAAACTTGGGGAAGGTTCAAGCAAGCCTTGCAAGAAGATTGCTACCACCCATGAGTTTAAGTGCCTCCCCCCACGATGGTTTGGGGCATGGTTTCTCTGGGTCGGGCATGACAGCATCCACGCGACGCTGGAACAGCAGTAGTTAACACACAGTCCATGATACGCATGATGAGATGGGGTGGCTTGGCCAGCTTTCGCAACCACGGTGGAGATTTGTGGGCAGTTTGATGGTGTTCAAGCCTTCTCGGCTTCCTCTAGGGAAGGTGTGGCCGCCTAGTTAGTCTCAGCTGCTGCCTTGTCCACCTGGAAGGAGAGAGACAATTGGTTGGGTTATCTGAAAGGGGTTAAACTATTAGACTAGGAGACTAGGTTTTAAACCATGGTTAGTCCTACATGAGTGGACCTTGTTCCTTTCAAAATTTACTGTTAATTTAAATGTACAGATGCAAAATTTTAAAAGTATGTGAAAGGAAAAGGCCAACTCATGTAGGACAACTGGTTAAAACCCAGGTCTAAAGGCTAGACTCCCTTTTAACCATAATTAGTCCTTCATGGGATTGAACCTTTTTTCAACAGTCTAAAAATTGCAATATATATGCGTGAAAAAAATTCCTCGTGTTCAAGACCATCCATGGGAAGGACTTCATGTACATAATAATGTAACATGCACAAAAAATATGAAAAATAGGTTGCAGGTTTACCCTGATTTATAAACACGGCCGTATTCTTCATCTTCTCAAAAATGATGGGTATCGCCAGTTTTTTCAATAATCGTAGAGAGAAAGAGAGAGAATCAATTTAAAATATCATACCTTAATTCTCAAAATAAAATCAAATCTGATTGCCTTTACCAACATGCCTTTTAAACGACCATTGCCTTTTAACCTAAGGCCGATAAAAAAATAAAAACCAGTGATCATAAGACCCTTTTGAAAAAAAAGTTGGTGAGGGAGGCCCTATCTTATTTATTAATGATACGTTTTTTCAAAGATGGCCGCCATGTATAAGATGGCCACCGTGATATTTTATGATGCAGTTGAAATTATTTAATTAAGGTGCAATGTAGATCACCAAATGGTTTTATATCATACTGTCCATGTGTCAAGCAAATTGCCCCTAGTTTTTTCCCTTTTTTAGACTTGTTTTTGGTGTGTTTTTTTAAATAACAAAAAAATGCATCGGTCCTCGGACCGCTTGTGTCGCCTGCCGTCGCGGTTTGTGAATGATAGACCTCACATGACCTTTGACCTTGATATGTGACCTTTGACCTCATAAACAAATGAGGGATTGCATGTAAACTCCATAAACCAAGTTTGGTTCCAATTGCACTTCAACTTTTCAAATGAGGTCAATTTTACATTTTCAGCCTATTTTACAACTGGACTTCACATGGCCTTTGACCTTGGTATGTGACCTTTGGCCTCATTAACAAATGAGGGATCCCATGTTGCACCTGTGACCCAAATTTGGTTTAAACCCATCAAAGTATGTGGATATTACAGGCAAATGTTAACCCTTTTTCACAACAGACAACAACAACACTACAGACTACAGTGGACAAAGTGATTCCTATGTGTCTTTCTGCCTTAAGGCAGGCGACACAAAAATGAGACATCAAGCCTTGCTGCATTGTCATACCTCAATCTCATCAACAATAGCCTGGGCTTTATCCTTGACCTTCTGCACCTGTGCTTTGACCTTCTCTGCAGCCTGAGCACTGACGGTCACTTCGGCCAGCACCTGGTCGGCTTTCTTGGATGCCACGGCCAACTCCTTCTCTTTGACTGCTAGTTCCTTGCTCAGTTCATTCACTGAGACGTGGCTCAAAAGCTTGGATAGACCTTTGAGAATAATAGAAAATGTTACAAAAAGTCAAAATGCAATTCAGGATGAAATAAGGCATCTTTTGGAACACAGTTTCAACAAAATTGAGCATTTTAGTTAATTTTACCCGAATGTCTTGAACTTGAATTTATCCGGCTGTAGTCATGTAACTAAAGGTGTAACGTAGACAAAATATTCTTTTTTATTCGTAATGAAAAAGAACAAATACAATGGTGTCATTCTGTCTCGAAAAAGTGCCATATGCCCCATGGAAAATCTGAGCTGATTGGAAAACTTTTGATAATGAAACAGCTCTGAGCTCGAGGAAAATTTTTTAACCAAAATACCAAATCTCCTGAAGAAATATAAAGTTTTGAGCTGTTGGTGTCCCTCTAAACCCAATTTGAGTTGATTTCATATTTACCCCTGTTACTAGTTTACACACCGATATTTTGCTCATTTCCCAGAGCTTGAGACCAAAAAAATCTTCAAACATTAGACCAAATCTTCAAGAACAGGACCTCATCCATGATCCTACTACAGGTTTTAATCAGTCTTAACACAGAGTCTGTGCAAAAAATGCATATTATATGGCATAGATCACACTGAAAATCATATTTGTCACCAATATCACAAAAAATGTTACTTCACTTAAAAGTTTGAAGTGAATCACCAATAAGCCTCCCCTAGAAGATTAGGATCCCAAACTATTTCCACCTGTTTTTCCACTTTCTTAAAATTTCAAAAAAACCCAAAAAAATCAGCAATTCTTTTGCGTCCATTGAGGAGCCAGTGGCCCGGCGCCAGACCCTCTTTTTCGGGGGGGGGGGGCCGCAACAACAAAGGATGATTTTGTTTTGGGGGCGGAAGTGAAAAATCTGGGGGGGGGGAGTATCAAATATTTGGAGGATTTTAACCACATGAAAATTGTGATTTTTTTCTCAAAATTGGGGGTTTTTTTTGGCCCCAAATCACTGAATTTGCCAAAAATCCCTCATTTTTTCTTTCGGCGGGGGGGGGGGGGGGGGGGGGGGCGCTAGGGGGAGGAAGAGAGTTCATGCTGTCCAACATCATTTACCCGGTTTGCATCCTATTTGCCGAATTCCAATGGGTTCAGTTTCTCCTGTAGATGTTTTGTAACCATCTAAGAAGGACAGATAAGACGGGGGTTAAAGTCGTACGGGGAGTCTGGCGACGAATCGCTTGATGGAAGTAGTCCACCACAGGTATCGCAAACCATATCCTGTAAACATAGAATGGTACTGGTGTTACAATTAAGAAAGGAAATCATTATGACTCATTTATGGACCCCGAACTTGATTTTGTTGTTCATTTTTTAACTATCACCTAAAGACTAATCTACAATCTTGGAAAAAAATAGTTGGAACACTGACCACAATTTTCCTACATTGATTACCAGGGCAGAGTTTAAGAGACCCTAACAAGCTCCTGATTATCACTCAATTGAAAGGAGCTCCCAACCCTTCCACTTCAACTGAACCTTCCCAACCCCCATCAATGAATGTTGGGAGAATTGGCAAAAGACTGCTGTGGTGACACCCATTCAAAATGGTTGGGGGAGACGGGGAAACAGTTTTCCGAACAGCGTTCAAGTGGTTCTAACAATTTTCCCAAGATTGTTTAGATCTCTCAAAATAGCAATTACTATGCTTTACGTGTCAAAACTCCTTGCCTAAAGTTGTAAAGGACATAGCATAAGTTCCAAAATGATACCAAAACTTCATTGTTGGATTGTTTCATTATTCGACGATCCAAAATATTATCTAAGGGATTTTCAATATTTCTTAATGTGACAAAGAAACATCAGACATTCTAGGGGCTAAAAGGCTTAAGGTGCCCAACAACATTCTGTGATAGTTTATTATTAATAGTCATTAATAAGATGGAAATATCTTGACACAAAATCATACAGCACGCAACAGCCATTTGCACGTTCTTTTTTTTTTTTTTTAAAAATATTGTAGTAATTAGGGCACACCCACTTTGTAATTTCATAACAAAGTTTTTAAGAACATCAGGAATGGAAAACATTTCAAGATTCTGCCAAACTTAATTAAACTAGAGTATTTTGTTGCTAAAAAGGCCTAAAGTCAACATTTTTTGTGTCTCAGATTAGAAATAAAATGAACACATTTAAACAGAAGCTTTGTCACAGTTAACAAAGTCAATTCCAGGAGCTTCTTGTGAATACAGTTAATTAATCAAAGTTTAAAAACCATTTCAAGTTATACCTCTTGTCTGACTTAAAAGCGGAGACTGAATCAATTTACTCCAGAATTTATAGTTAAATGTCTAAAATGGAGAAATTTGGAATCCACAGAAGTAAAACTTTCAAAATTAGAATGTTCCAGCATATTGCAAGACAAAAAACATCAACTGCACACCATTGGAATCCTAGATTTATGTTTCGAAACCCTGTCTTCAAATGGCTCGAGGCTCAAAAAGATCAAAGATTTTACCAATCATCCAGATCAGAAGACCAAGCATCAATCACTTGAAGATAAGGCATTGAAATAATTCATTGCTTGTACAGTATATGTCTCTAACTGGAACCAGCCACTGGTATTTGACCCCCACTCTGGTGATGGGGCTAGTACACACAATAGGGAAGGAGGACAAGAAGTGGTTGGCTACGGCTACCAAAGCGTCCTTAGGCCATCTGCTGAACCAATCAATGGTCAACCGGAAAAACAGAACGGGGAACTTGAGGGATCTGGTACGGAACTTCTCACCAACCTGTGTAGAGGGTACGAAATTGGCAAAATTTTCTCAAAATTATACATAAGGACATAGATTAGGGAGATATAGTGACCAACTCATGATGTGAAGGTTTGGGTTCGAAGTCCCGCTGCAAACATGTGTGCACTTGGGCAAGGCACTTTACCTCGATTGCCTCTCTCCACCCGGAGTGAATGGAGCGTGTTAGGGAGAATATCACAATCAGTGCTGAAAGTAGTGGGCCAATTAACGAATGGTCTGACAGAAAACCTAAACAAAGCGACATGATTCTGACGATTTCCTGATGGCAGCGTAATAATAGTAATCATGATGAGCACACCTTCATGGATATGAAATCAAAATTATTCACTAACAACTCCTCCCACATGACTCCTCTTCATTTTCTTATAGCTTATGTCCATTTACTGGGTGGAGAGAGATAAGCACCACAGAGTGCCTTGCCCAAGGACATAACGTGTTGGCTCCCTTTGTTAAGACAAAACAAATTTAGGGCAAACATATTTCTAAACTTGCTAAAATGGTGAATTCCATTCTCTTTGATGGAATTGAGCCCTATTCCAAATTTTTCAAAAGTAAAAAAAATGCGAATAATTGCACCTATTATTAAAGACACTCTCAGTGATTCACCCGAAAGGGTAAAAATATTTGAAATTTTGCTGGAATAGCTTAAAGTGAAGGACAAATCTCTACAATTCCTATAAGTAATTTTTTCCAAATTAAAAGTTGAGAGAAAAGGAAGAAACAGCAATATTCAAAGATATGAACCTCCATTCAACTACGTGTTGTAGAAAGTGTCCGTTCGGACAATTATGACTAAAATGATCGATTTTGTCTTTATTAGGCTGCGTTTGGTTGTATCACTTGCAGGGTATGTTAGAATACCAATACTACTTCCAGACATGCAAAAATCTGATTTTTGATGGATTTTTTTTGTTTTTCTGATTTATCAAATCACTGATAGTGCCTTTAATAACCCTTTACTGATTTGGTAGTGAATTCTGACTCTTATTCCAAGTTAGGTCTAAAGAAAGGAGTAAGACTCAAAAGGAATGGTATGTTTAACACAAAAATTAATGCTATACATTTCTTGAATTATAGAGTTGCCTCAAATGAAATGACACAACCATTTAATATAATAAACAATATGGAACTTGATTGACTTACAGGTGAGAAACAGAGAACCACATGAAGGTTGCTAAGCACCCTGGACAGGAAGTACTCGTACAGGTTTTCATTGGTCGGTGGTCGCCGTGGAAACTCCTTCTTCATGACTGGCACCAGCTCACCAGTAATCTCATCAATCTCATCACGGGCAAACAGATTGGATACCTTGATAGGGAGAAGAGAAAAAGGGCTTAGACACGGAGGATGCCACGTCAATGTTTGGCAATAGCATGATATAATCCCATAATAAAGAATAAAGCATATGGCAGCTATTTGATTGTAAGATTACAAAAGTATATTCAAACATAGAGATAGAGATAGAGTAATAAAAGGCTAGAGGTCGGACGGCTATCTTGAATCAGCGAACTCACTGGTGGACGCTTAAATGTTTACCGCCCAAGCCCATTACACCTAAAACTTACAGCACGGAAAAATGCACTTTCTCGTTATTTCGCCAGGCGACCCTCGCTTATAAAATGATCCTTTTACATCCACGAACATCATCAGGCATGTGGTTTATGCAAAGATCGGACACTGTGTTTTTTGCAGATTTCCAAAATGACTTTTCCAAAGAGCATGGGTAATAGCATGTTCGTAGTTATAAAAGGAGAGTGTGACGTATTTACACAGTAGTAGCAAACAGTTTGTAATATTTTAATTTAGTATGAAACTTTGACCTCGGTAAGTGCGAAAAGAGCGTCCGCCTGCTCGTTCGTTTGTATTATTGGTAATCAGCGAAAATAAGCGTGTTCGTGCCCATTCTAAAGAAATAACCGGAACAGTCCAGAGGCCTTGTATTCAAATAGCTGCCTTGTCCTTTATTGTGTCTTATGGGGCTACATGAGGAAATGAAGACACTGCTTATTAACAAACAACAAAAAATAGGGACTGTGGTCCCAAATAGGTCATTTGACTATGTGGTCAAAGAATAAGAGAGCAATATAATGACCCTAAGTGATAAGTGATCCTACAAGAGAGACATTAGAAAATATCGTTGTTTCCTACCCCCCCCCCCCCCCATGGGGTTACTTGGCATTTTGTTAGGTAACAATAATTACAGCAATAGGGATATGGAAAGAAGGCCTTCTTCCCCTTGTTATTAAGTTATTAGATCTACTGCCACTAACCTCTCCCGATGCCAAGACATTGTTCATGTATTCCAAGAAGCCTTCGTCTTTGATTTCATTGTCAGTGAAGACGAATGTGATACCCTGGCCATGCTGTCCTGCTGTCCTATAGAGATACTTGAGATCATCCATCAGATTACTTACATTGTAAGATCTGTAACAACATCAAATCAATACACCCATTTATAGTAGATTTCAAATTAACTGAGACTTCTTGCATATTTCCATGGGGTGATGTTGATGTGAGGGTTCAATCCTCGGCCATGTGGAGACTATGTCTTTGTTGCCATAACAATACATATTGTGCACAGAATTGGCTTACTGGAAACTGATGAATTCAGTCCTTACATGGTCTAGATGAAGAAAGACTAATGCCATGGTTGTCCGGGAAGTCAAGAAACTCCCAATTACACAGAAAAAAGTTAAAAGATGGTTTGGCCTCACCCGACTGACAGTGCAAAAATTAGCCAAGTCAACTATAACTTTTTTATGTCTTATATTGAAAACTTGTCCACAGCCATAACCATACAATTGAAATGCTCAAAGGAATTTGTATAAAATGTTGCCTATAACTACTGTCTATCCATTAATTAGGATGTCTGATTTTTATTATTATTAAAAAAAAATATAAACTTTCAAATAAGTCATGAAAAGAAAGTTGTTGGGTATCTTTGGAACTAAGATGATTTTTATATGACAAAAGGAATGGGTCAATTAACCTTCAAATCTATTGAAATCAGGGTATTTCACCCTCGTTTTGAAAATGAGCGAATAAAGGTCTGGTATCATTAGTAATCACATTTTGTGGAAGGTTCCATTGACTCCACTTTGTAGGTAGTAAAATTTGTTGTCTGAGGATATGATTCACAATCAAAATTGTCCGCCACTGGTAATGAAATGAATAATGCCAAACTTTGGTCAACAGGATCAAATCCGAACCGTTGCGAGATGATATCCAAGGTTACACATAACATTGACTTGAATGGACAGCATTATGATTCTTTTGATTGTAACCAATTGATTAAAGCAGACAGGACCTCAGTATTTCAACAATGCGTTTTATGCCAGTGCATTAATGCATGCGCAAACACCTGAAATCAGAGCAAGGTCCACAAATTAATAATTGTTCATAACATGCTTTTTGAAGCGCCCTAATACATGAATGGGTTTGCTATCAAAATTTAAGAGTCAAAAGTCAGTATTCACTTAGACCTGGTTTGTCGTTGTTTGCCAATAAAGATCAGTGTAATTTGAATAAAATCCAAGAAAGAAATCTGTTTTCAAGTTGGAACCTAATGATTTTATTGGGTCCAATGTTGAATAACAACTTTTCTTTCATGACCTTTTTTGAAAACATTTCTTGAAATAATTAATAAAAATACATCGGTCCTCTGACCGCATGTGTCGCCTGCCATCGCGGTTTGTAATGATAGGTCCCATTTGACCTTTGACCTTGGCATGTGACCTTTGACCTCATTAACAAATGAGAGACCCAATGTTACACCTATGATTCAAGTTTGGTTCCAATTGAACTTCAACTTTTCAATTTAGGTCAATTTTACATTTTCAGCCTATGTTACAACTTGACCTCACATGACCTTTGACCTTGGGATGTGACCTTTGACCTCATTAACATATGAGGGATCAATGTTACACCTATGATTCAAGTTTGGTTCCAATTGAACTTCAACTTTTCAATTTAGGTCAATTTTACATTTTCAGCCTATGTTACAACTTGACCTCACATGACCTTTGACCTTAGTATGTGACCTTTGATCTCATCAGCAAATGCGGGATCCCATGTTGCATCAACAACTGAAGTTTTGTTTAAAACCATCAAAGTATGCGGATATTACAAGCAAATGTTAACCCTTTTTCACAACAACAACAGACATCAACAACAGACAACAGACAACATCAGACTACAGCCTACAAGGGGACAAAGTGATCCCTATGTGTCTTCCTGCCTCAAGGCAGGTGACACAAAAACTGGTCTTCTAAGTTAAGTGGACAGACAGTAAACAAGATGAGTGGCTCTCTAACCACAAGTGTCATCTTTATTTGAGGTCTCTAATTTTTTTATTGGACCTCAGAATTGTAATATGTTTTAATTTTTTTATCCTGGGACACGTAGCAATTACAATTTTGAATTGACTTTTGCATGGTCTGATTTAGTTTGTGGCACTTGTACATGAATTCATCATAAAGCCACTAAATCTACATAAGTAAAACTGATGATTAACTATTCCATTTGAAAAATACACTAACTCAGCGGAAGACCTGATTTCTTCTACAGGGGGAGAAATGGATTTCAAATGTGAAATTGTGCAATTACACCTTTTTCCGAGTATTTTTTTTTTTATAACAACCTGGCCACATCACACAATACAAATGCAAGCAGTGATGCAACCAGACCTTTGCAAATGAGGAGGCAGAGGGGGTGCCGAGGTATTTTCTGAGGGGGTGGAATTGGGTTCCGTTCTCCATAGACATTGTAGAAACGGGCAGTTTATTTTGGGGGATGGTGGGAACAAGGGTTTTGAACGGGAGGTCCCCCACCTGTTATCAGGCCACTTAACAATAAATTAGTTATGTGTGTAATCAGTGAAGTCACACGCACAATTAAATCAGTCAATTCACACCCACATCATATGGGAATCTATTTTGCATGTCAGTGGCAGTATATTCCTTTAAAACAGACTTTTGTTTTTTGTTAAAATTGTCCCCAAACAATCACTCTATCCACCTTTAATTATGCATTGCATTCCATACAACCCAAATTTCAGCCACAACCTTTAAGCAACTTTCATGTGTCTTATTAACATCACCTACCTGGTTAGAGTAATCTGGAATATCTTGTATCCAGCAATGTAAGAGGCCAGTCTCGTCAAGCTCTGTTTACCAGAACCACCCACGCCTACCAAGAGGGCGTTACCACGAGGTGTACGAATGATGCGAGAAATCTTCACCAAGTGAACCATGGCATCCTGGATTTTTAAAAATGCACATATAAGTATTTTCCATCAATTCATTAGCCATAAGAAAACACGAGTGGCATAAAAGTTGCAGTAGATCCCAGAACGTTCTAGTAACTTCAAATTTTAAATGACCCCTAGCTAGGTAACCTCTTGTCCCAAAACACCCCTTTTGACTCATTCATCAAGGATCATTTTAAAAGGATTAACCTTAACAAATTTGGTGAAAAATTATCCATCTGTTTTTCATGCAATAATATTTTCAACAATGACCTTACATGACCCCATATGTAACCTTTGACCTTCATCCCTCAGCATCCGCATTTATGTAATTACTCTCAGGGATCAATCTGAGCACTTTGATGAATGTCCCCCAATTTCCACCATGTAGAGCAGCATCATTTTCAGATTTTTCATCATTGACCTATACTGATGCCTAGATACCTTTGACCTATATCTGTAACCTGCCTAATGTATACTTACTTTTAAGGAACATGTGGTGAAGGTGCCATTCATTCTATTCCTAGGCAACAAAGGATATCTTAGAGCTTTTATACATGACCTCAAATAACACTAGATCTCTGACCTCACATTCTCAAAATTCCCTATGTCCCCCCTTCATCACGCTGTGTCACCTCGCATATTTCCATGAAATCATCATTGCAATAAGGTAAAGCTTCGTATTTAACATGGTTATTCAATTCCCCTCTAGCATCATCTTTGACGGACTCCATTTCTGACAACAAATCAGGAAGTGGGCATAGCATGATCAGGCAACCTCTTCTAGAAAATACTACCGTACCTTAATCTTTTGTTTTATTGAAATGGGGAAACTACCAGATTTACACAGCCAAATATTGGTTTTTGTTTCAACCATCACAATCAAATTTCGGTTCAACATTACTTGAAGAACACCAATTCCTACTGGATCCACGTATTGTCTCATGTACAACTCATATAAGAGTATGAGTTTCTCAGCAAGCTGTTCATATGACTCTATTGGCTCGTAGACCTTGAGCATCTAAGTCAGCATCTTCTGGCTCATCTCCTACAAGCAATGAGGAATGTTTTGTGTGCAGTTAGTAAGTTAAGGCATGTGTGAGGAAAAATTCTACCATAAGATTTTAGTAACACTTAAACTTTGTGAGGATGCCGATTACGGACCAGGGCAGGCACGTTGTGTGCTGTTGGTATATATACAAACTTTAACATTGGTTGGATTTTTTTCTTAGGCAAAAAGTGTTACGGGCTCAAAAAAAGTTGGGCTGGCTTAAAAAACAGTAAGGCTCAGTAAAAAAAAGACTGAGAAAAATAGTTATGCCAATGAAACATTTTGTTGTTTTCGGCCTTAGTCGAGTTAGAGGGTTACTCACAACAGAACCATTCCCTGAATGTCATGGTTTTCACAAATGGACAAATTTTCAGAATTTCATTACTGTGGAAAGTTACAAATGGGTGATTGCAACAAAGAAACTTGGAACCCATTTTCCTGTTTTCCAGAGTGGTGGAACCATGATATATGTTATGCATAATGAAATAACTACAATACAGAATTCACTTGCAATTCCAATATTGTCACCAAACCAATAAACTTAACTTATTAAAAATGATAGGGAGACATTCGAGTGCGGGAACCCTGGAAGCAAAATGTCCCAGCACTCCAAAATCCAGAAAATTCCTAAACGCATCTAAAAAGGCATAATGAAAATATATTCTCTAGGTAGACAATATAAACATGATTTTACCTTTCCTCTAAGCAGCACACATATAAATTTGAGGGTTGACTACTAAAAGGTCCTAACTCAAAAATGTAATTCAGAGTGGGACTTTTTGTTGGCAACTGTATGGTGCTCCATTTAGAGATGTGGTCAAGTGGAATTCTGCTGGATCTAGAGTGGGCCAGTGGAATGAGTTTCGAACTTATCATTTTCACGATTTTTGGGGGACCAAATTCAACATGGCCAAAAAGTGCATGAGTGCGTTAGGGGCCTGGTAGTCAACCCTGAATTTTATAGAATTAAAGGGCAAATGACCCGATCGGGATAGCCTCGTCCCCAAGACCCACGATTTTATCGGAAGTGGTCGAAATTGGGTGTCAGAGAAAGTGCCTATTTTTTCATTAACCTTGCAAAATCTTAGCACACAAAGATGTTGGGTTTGATGTTATGAGCACAAAACGATGCCCCTTTTGTTTTGGTCTTCACCGATTCTATGGGATTCCAAACTCACATATTGGATATATATCAAAATGTTTGACATATCGGTGTGAACCATTTACAGAGGGGGTTATGGGTCATATCACAGCAAGAAATGTTCGTGCGAGCATTTCCCTTTAAACATGTGCCCCAAAACGATTCAAACAATTAACAATAGGACATTTGCAGGATCCCATAATGGATCTCGTATTGGCCAATTCCATCGGCTGGAACTTGTACAGCGCAAGTCAGCTAAACACATTTACGTACGGATAGATATCAATAGTAGAAACTTGACCTCTCGTGAGCTGCACAGTTGAATGTATTCGTGGCAGGCGACAAATAGAGCACGGTTCACGATCAAAAATGACCACCTGTTGTCGTAAATTCAACAGTATCTACATTTCTGGAGATTACTTACATGAAAAAGTACTTGGTATTGTAGTTTTTTTTTTCTAGGCACTGTCCGGCGTTTGCGAACGAAACAACAGATATTTTGTTATACATGAAGGGACAAGTTCCCGGATGGAATGGGCACCAAACGAGATGCATTTCGGGGATCGTGCAAAAATGGTCTATTGCATTTAAAACCATTCATGCACGCCATGCAGCGAATACAGTCAACTCGGAGGTCAAAACTGATGTTAACTACACATATGATGACCATATTTGGAATTCAGCAATGCAAGTCCAAAGGCTAATGTGTTAGTGGTTTTTGAGATGGATTCCCAAATGACACCACAGGTCATTAAATGACCACCACATGGTCATTAAATGACCACCCAAAACCCCCATGGTCATCTAAAATGACCACCAATGGCAGTAAATGACCACCACATGGTCATTAAATGACCACCACCATGGTATTAAATGACCACCACCTGGTCCATTAAATGACCACCACATGGTATTTAAACTGGACCACCACATGGTCATGAAAGACCACCACATGGTCATTTAAGAAGCCATCTCAAAAGTCACGATTCTAGTGTTTAACCTTAAGTGGGGGGCCAAAATCAAAAAATAAGCAAGTTACTGGCCAGATCACTACAAACTAAACACACCTTGATTTTTTGGTAGTTTTTATGATAATACACAAGAATTCAGAGGTGTGCTAATTAAATTTTGTGCGGTCACCTCGGAAATCAAAGATGGCGGCCACCATAAGGGCCGCCGTTTTGGCTAACGAAAGTATTTGAGGGTAATGTCCTATGTGAGCCTTCAATCACTGGTTCTTGGTGTCATATTGAAGATAATGGAATTATATAACATGATCGATATCAACTTGGTGGGTTTCATTGTTATATACACACCGTTTTGGGGTAAAAGGCATATTTTTTGCCCATTTTCAAAAAAATGATGACGGACTGAAATACGTTTTCCATAGATATCAAAATGTTATTCATAATTGATCAAGACTTCTCAGGAATTGGCCCTCATATGTATGCATTTTGTGTTGAAAGCACATGATCATAGCTAGTTTAACTTAAAGTGATAGTGTCTAAGAAGAATGGGGCTTAATCACCAAAATACGCAATTTTGCACATTTCTCTAAACACATGAACAAATGTGTGTGGACAATACCCTATAAACCCTGACTATATGATCACCTAATATAATAAATATTTGATTTCAGTTGCTTGCAACGACCTTGCTGTCAATATTTGTTGCGGTAACCTCTAAAAATCAAGGATGTCGGCCAAAATGGCTCCGCTGCTTTGACAAAACAATGGTTTTAAGGATAACAGGTTGAAGAGAAAGCCTCCAATCAGCAAGTGATTGGTGTCATTTTAAAGGAATAACATGTTCTACAGGATTAACCCATGCTTTCTTGCTGGGTTTTTAAGCTGGTATAATAAGAATTATGCAGCAAAAAAATGTGAGTTTTTGACGTTTTTTACCAAAATGAGATCAAGAAAGAGGTATTTTTCTAACCTCAGTGAAAATTCTTTTTCATGATTAATTCTTTGTAGGACCCTATAAAATAGCAAACTGTGAAAGGCCAACTCTACAACATATTCTGTAAAAAAAATGTTATAGCGCACCAAGTAAAATGTGTCACAATCACAAAACACAGTTTTTAGCCCATCTATATAAACATGTAAGGCTTACATGATCAAGTACCTGTACTCATTACTGGACAATGTGCTCATTTAAATTTTAAGGTTTTGTATATCTAGAAGTAATAATAGCATCCAAAAATGGCACTCAGGAATCCCAAAAATGACTGGCTGTTTCACTTTAAAAGAACTATTTTACATGTAGCCCTCTACATGCAAATCTACTTAACTGCTTGAGAGCATGCCTTAACTGCTACTCTACAAATCGCTCATTTTGCAAAATATGCAATTGCCAAAAAGCTGCGATGAAACTATATTTTGAGGTGGCCTACAATATTGCCCATACTTAAGCAATACTTAATGATCAAAAAGATTCATTTTGTCTTAAATCTCAGTTCTGTATTGTTTCTTGCCCAAAGTATATGCGAAGAATACTTAAGAAATACGTCGTTAGATATAGCGTGTCTGGCTCTTATATCTAGTACAGTTTCTTGATTATTTAAATGATCTGACTCGTTCTCAGGATAATAGGTGGCATTGATAGGCTGATTCTTGCACTCCTTTGGGACAAGTGCAAATCCCTTACTTTCAGTCCATTTACTTGGGTCCATGGGTTGGCAGAGCAATCAGGCATTTATCCCCAAAAAACTAGGTTTTGCATGGTTCTACCCCAAACAACCAGATGTGCTGGTAGTATGTCTTTTCCATCCAATTAATTTGGATTTTCACTGAGCTGTACAATTCATATCCAGCCCGTGTGCGAGGGGAAGGGCTCAAGAATGAGGTAGCATCTTTAGTAGCCACCATATCCTAACGGTCTACTTGTCCTCGACAAAGAAGACATATTATCATGCGTCCGTGGATGAGCCCTCTAAGCCCATCACACGCTGATCTCAAAGTTTTGGGTCCAATGGCGTGACATTGCCCTAGATGCCGTTGAGGTTCCAGAAATGACATGTACTTGAAATCCCATCCCAGTCCACAAGCAGCTGATGCCAATACCATGACATCAGTGTCCGGAGAAAATAGTACTACAACCTACTAGGATGGGGTACTGAAGTGAAGGAAAGTGGAATGCAGGATTAGTATGTCATCAGGTTCCTACAAATAGACGTAACTCTGGAATTTTACTTGGCTAATCCATACCCGGTTCTGCTTTTAATTCATAGCAGGGGATCTCGATGTTGCAAAAGCGATCACGTCTATTTATAATCCTAACATACTTGTGATCTTCCACCTTTCAGATAAGAAAGTATCAAGGACTCCTTAAACTTTCTGTCTCTTAGGGATTCTTAAGCTGCTTGTCAACTGTTGTTTGGGGCTAGCAATGGTCGTGGCGAAAGGTGCCTTCGATGATTCCATTCTGGAACTCGATCAGCATTTTTTTATTTGATATTGTTAGGTGAAAAGGGCAATACAATCTAAATTTTACAAGTTTTTGATTTTTTAAAATTATTGATTTTTAATTATTTGCCTCTGGTAAGCAAGCCTCGGAAGAGTTGGCAAATGAAATATTGCAATTCCTATGAGAAAGAAGGAAAACATGTCGCTCACCCAATTTGTCAACAGAGACTGCATATCTGCAGATGAACCTGATCAACATGAGAACTTAGCAGATAAATGCTGAAACAAGGGCTACTCCTGATTGTGCAGCAGAATAGCAGACCATGCAAGCTCAGACAGTTTTACGAAAATTGCCAAAACTTGCGCTTACGCAAATTCCCTTCAAGACAAAGCCCACAAGAATGCTTCAAGTAAGAGGGGTGTGGCATTACGATGCGGTACACTGGAGTCTTTTCAAAATATGCAGCATTGCAATGGACCTATGTTTTAACATCGATAAAGTTCTTGAGTATCCACTCAGGACCCTGTCCTATGCAAATATCAAAGTCTGGATTATGCATGAGTTGGAGAAGTTGGTCAAACGCCAGAGGAAACACCAAGCCAATAACTCTTAAAGTTGTTATTTGGGAGGCTTGGGGCCATTATTTTAGACTGTGAAATTTGTTACTAATTTAATGGTTTGGTGATTTGGAGGAGGCAATAATGAAAAATCATAATGAAACAAGGTCCTCCATGCATCAGCAACAGTGCGCATTGGGGTGTGATGCAGACCTTACAATATCATAAAAGAGAGTCAAGGATAGAACAGTCGAAGACAGTTTCTCCACAATAATTGCTAGCCCCCAACCAACAAGTTGAAAGTACGCCTAGAAGGTTCCTACTACTAAGATGAAGGTTCAAGAAGTCCTTGGCAATATCTTAAAGGCTGACTCAGGAGATTTGAAATATAATTTTTTTGCGGCTACTTAATTGAAAATAGTCGAATAGAAAATAAAAACAGTCACCTAAATGATTGAAACACTTGGTATCTTGGTTGGTAATACATGGTAGAAAATAATCTTTCCCTAGAGGGATTTCCTTGGAAGC
Organism: Ophioderma brevispina; assembly: GCA_023653785.1. Taxonomy (NCBI): domain Eukaryota; kingdom Metazoa; phylum Echinodermata; class Ophiuroidea; order Amphilepidida; family Ophiodermatidae; genus Ophioderma; species Ophioderma brevispina. Next base: position 4,261 of record JAMKCH010067778.1, on the reverse strand, counting down.
TTTGTACATCAAGTCTACCCCAAACAAACTTCAATAGGACAAAGGAGCAGAAATTTCCTCATAAGGGGTAGATACTCAAAGGTGGTCTCTCGACCAATTGAACCAGAAACTTAATTACTGGGGTTATTATTTGATCATCGGTTATGTTCTCTTCCATCTTTGTTCACTGGTGGATCCCTGCGGCCAAGCGCCTGTAAATCCAGAGAGAGAGATTCTTAAGCAAAGTCCAACCCTAAAGCAGTCTCTTAAGGAGGTCAAGGGAGAGTTGCCTGTGGAAAGAAGACTTGGAGCAACAATGCACAAACAATGACCTTGCGAAATTCAGTGAAGCAGCCAGACGCAGTAACCATCTCTGGCTGGATAATATTTGAGAACCACAGTGTTTGGACACGATAAGAAGAAGGACTGGTGTATTAGAGGTCTTCCACCGTTGGGAATAGAGGCCATCTTGCCGGTGTAGAAGTAATTATAGTCAGGCGTAGTCACAGTCCGGGAACAATGGAAAATATAGGGCATTCAATTCAGTTGGACTTTCACGAACATTAGTTCACGCTTTATTCCGTTATCGGTCTATGGAGCCCCGGACTGTGGCTCCCGCCGGACTATATCTGCTTTCACACCGGGAATGGTAAAGTCAATTCCACAAGTTTTGGAGACGTTCTTAAATTAAAGAACGCCATGCATGTTGGATATGTTCTGCCTAAAATGTATGGGTCACACTTTGAATCGCCCCCCCCAAGTACTTTGAGGTTTCGTAGAAATTGGTCTTAATGAGGAATACTACAAGAACTAACACCTTTTGTATAGGTTATGCATGAGTGAGGTGAAAGACCTGTATAAGGTGCTCTGGAAATCTCTGAGTCAGCCTTTTAATTGAATAGTGGAAGTAGCCTATGCTAGAATTTGTGACAGTCTTATTTCAACATTGGGATCAACATGCTATGAATTACACCAAGAAAATCCAGAGTTAATCTATAAGTTGGAGGCCGAGGAAATTACATGATCGAAGACTAATCCTGCATGCACACAATGCTTAACATTCTGGACACCAGCCGGATGTTGTGGTAATTCGTCCGGATGCAAAAATATTTTCCGTAGTTAACTGGATCTCTGCAAGCTATAGTGTAATTTCATAAATTAACTACTGAAAAATATCGTATAATTTTCAAAAAATATGGGGTCTGTGGTGTGAATTTTCAAAAGTTTCGTTGGGTGACAACGATGCTGAAAAGGGGATTATTAACAGCCTTAGATACAGTACGTGTCACTTCCAAGATGGGAGTCCCCCCCCCACCCGAGTTCTTGGGGATGACATGTTTGCGACTGCAATGGATTGCACCAAAGCGGTTCAATAGATAGAGAGGGCAAAAACGTTACGTCATCTTTAGAAATCATCGTCTCGCATGTTTTGCAGACCACAAAGAAAACATAGAGAACAACAATAGAAAGCAATGGCTGCATCCGCTTCTTCCACATAATGTGGGTGCCGCTTGCATATACCACTAACGGAGTGAACCAAATTAATGTATGTGTAGAGGTGGCCAGGGTGTAATAATAGTCACCTGGATAATTGTGCTCAGAACTCACTGCTTAGGTGCTTAGGCGCGCTGAGGTGAAAAGATGATTCATTGAGGCGTTATTTAAATTCAAGACGACTGACGTGTCATTTCATTCGTTGTGTGGCATGGGTAGGACAAAATTAACACCCAATAGAAACCCAACATCCAAACATCTGATATTTGCGGAGTGTTTGTCTCGAATTGACATTATGTGTGTATTACAAGCACCCAAACTAATAAAAAAATTATTCCGGCAATATTCAAATGTCAGCCCAGCACGGACGACTGATTTTGAATGGGCTTCACCCCTTGCAGTTGCAATTCCAACTATGGGGTGCAAAGAAAAACTGGAATGAATGTACAGTAAAGGGATTTGCCACATCTCCAAAGGAGTGCAAGACCCAGCCTATTAAGCAGCTACACCTGTATTTATGCTCGTAGTTTTCTTGCAGATAGTCTGGGAAGAAAACAATCCGAGCTGAGAAAAAGGCAAATGACTGTTTTCATCGTGTGTATATTGAATATGTATGGCAACAATGTAACCAACTTCATTATAGTTTTATGCAATTTCTGGCAAATGCAAAAATGCAGCGTTAACATATGCTACCATGCAGTTGCAGTTGCTTAAGTATAGGTTCTATTTAAAATGTAAAACATTAAGGTTTGAAAGGAAAACATCAAGTAGAAAAATTTATTTGCTTGTAAAAAATGACATAAACACATGATGATGGGGGTTATCTTCAAATATTATCTTTAAATATGTCATTGTGTCAAAACAGCGGCCATTTTGGACGCCATCTTGGATTTAGAGGTTAACGCAAAAAAATAATTAGTAAGGCCATTGCAGCAACTGAATTAAACATTAGTATAGTTAGGTTGATCAAATACTGTATATAGCATTTCATATGGTAATTGACAAACATTTGTTTCATGTGTTTAGCGAATGTGCACAAAATCACTGTTTTTTGTGATTAAGGACCCCATTCACTCTTAGACACTATAACTTTTTAGTTAAAACTTGCTAGGATCCTGTGCTTTTCACACAACAATGCATAGATCTGTGGGGCAAATTCTGAGAAGCTTGATCAAATCGAGGAAGGAATAAAGTGTTCCGATTATATGGGGGAGAACCCCGTACTGTCAGTCAGCATCAATTGTTTTTGAAAAAAATCGGCCCAAAAAATATGCAGTTTTGGCCCCAAACGGTGGGTTAGATCCAACACACTATAAAAAAACCCACGATGTGGTTCATCATGTTAGATAATACATTATCTTCATATGACAACCAGAAAAGTGATTGGAGGCTCACATAGGACATTATCCTCAAAATACTGTAGTAAGCCAAAACGGCGGCCATTTGCCGCCACTTGGATTTCAGGTGACGCGGCAACAAAATTTATTTTAGCACACCTCTGAATCATTGGGTAATTATCAGATAAACTACCCAAAAAATCGAACACGGTGTCGATTGGACGGCGGGGTGGAAGTGTAGGGCAATGCGTCAAACTCAAAAAAAATAAGCATGCTAATTGGAGTGGAACTAGCTTACCTTACTAAATCTACAAGGGCTAATAACAAGGAATAGGGATTCAAACCAGGTTACAGAATTTGGTTTATCACAAATCAACAAGAGGCATCAATGCGTCCGCATATTTTATCCCGCGAGGGCGGGCTTCAACAATTGAAAATCTTCTTGAAAAACTTATTATCTTGTATAAGGGAATGCCAACTATTCTCAGTTCCGGAAAATCTTTCCTAGTTAAAAACATTTTATAGCAAACTCTGAAGCAAAACGATAGTTTTGGCAATTGGTTGACTTTGCAGTGCCCTTGGGTGTCCTAGCGCGTAATCAGAGTTCCAAATGGACGGAACAGGCGTGACTTCAGGGGGAAAGACCCCGTTTGGGGGCTAAAAATAACAACTTAAATTAAATTAAGGGAAAATACCTTTTATGCTTTTTTGTTTGACAGCATCGAGATACGTTCAAAAGTTATGGCAAAAGGTGGCTCGTGGCCAAAAGTACTATAATATCTTAGTATTTTTTGATTTTTCAAGCTGCCGGCTATTTAATAGTTTCCACTTAAAATATTCTATCTCAGAAGAAGTAGCGATTGATCTCTAATTTTCACCCATTAATTTGTGAAAATCAAGTACTAGTTTCTAAATCATCGCGAAAGTAAAATAGCATTTTTAAATATACAAAAAACCTAAAACACAGTGTTTCTAGACTTAATTGCCGATATCTCAAAAGGGATTTTTACGATATAACTCGCCTGCGCCCTGATTTCTCAAAAACGATTTACCCTATGGTGATGGGCCTGTAAAAGCAAAATTAGAGATTAATAAACGTGGGCTCCACAAGAACTATAATATTTCATTAGTCACATAGGAACCCATTTTATTGGGTCATTGCCCCCAAAAGTAAAAAAATAATTATTGTTTTACTTTTATATCAACTGTGGGTTGATGACTCTCCTGTACAAGATACGTGGTGGTTGAAACAGTTTGAAGGGATTATTCTTCTGGGCAGAATTGCATTCCCGAACTGAGCTTTTGAAATTAACACTACTACAATAATCTTACATAAACCCTGAATATGTACACTTTATTTGACAGAACAAAAATAAGGAGTAAGATATTTGCTACTACTACTGCTACAGTGTACCCAATCTTTTAAATCAATAAAAAAATCTTAGAATATC
>JAMKCH010067775.1:0-15630 GCA_023653785.1 Ophioderma brevispina | reverse complement strand
GTCTATTCTTGAAATATCTTTACCCCCCGTCCGCCTTCTCTCGTTCGTCGCTTTTTGGAGACTAGAAATACCCGCGCAAATTTCAAGAGGCCAATCCATTGATGTTGTCAAAATAATCTTTGTTTCCACAGGTTTACAATTTGAAACATTGTTTTGGTTGAAAACCTTGAAGGGCAAAACCAGGTGCTTTTTCTGCAGCCCTACATGTCCCGTTTTCGCGAAAATTTCTTTGGCGCATTTTTTTTCCATTTTGCATTATAATTAAGATGAAAACGTCACGCTCAACAATCAAGCAAAAAAATAACGATAAACTCAGAAACCACTTCAATTGGCCAACAACCAATCATATTTCAATGCGTACAGTACCTACATCGTATATACATTTTTTGTTTTCATACCTGTACATGATACAATTGGATAATTAAATTTACACATAGCGCTTATTTCGATTGTTTTTAAATCTTGGTAAAAACTGTAAATTCAACGTGTGTATATATTTCCGAGTTTCTTTTTTGAAGACAAAATGTTCAAAGAAAAACACCTGTTTTTACATAGCGCGTTGCCCTGTTGTTCCGGTATTATTAAACGCATGCATGGTTCGGGGTAGTACCGAGTTGTAAACTTTTATTGGTGAGTTTTCTGCAATGTGTGTATTTTGTTAGCCTAAGAATTTTACAATTACACTAATAATGCTATAGAACATAATGGTAACAGTTGAAAACAATTGTGTTGCAAGTGTTTTTGAAATGGATTATTAAATGATAGTATACTGCTATTTACATTTCCTGTTTCAATTCTTTTATTATTGTCATTCTATATCAGGACTGTATACGGGTGATTTGCCATTTGGTGACACACTGACACTAGTTACCCTGATTAAATTGTAATCTACGGAATAAGTATGTCGTTTAAACCAAGTTTAAAAATCCGGTTTTGTCCCGCTAACGGGGGTGGCCGGATTCACTCACACTCGGCAATACTACTGTGTGAGTATTGTATTGGAGCACATATAAAGTGCACACTATTCTGTAAAGTCCTGCGACTGAATTCATCAGAACCCACAATCACTAGTGTCAGTGGGTCACAAAATGGGCCACACCCCATATAATAGCTCGGCTCATAATTTTCCCCGCAAAACGGCACAAGGCATCGGTTTGCACGTAGACGCAGTACAAACGTCAACGATCAGTTGCTGATTTACGTCCTTCTGTTTTGTCAACCCTTGTACATGGATCCAGGTTTTTGTAGTGGAAGTAGATGTGTACCAAAATTCATTCCCATATACTAAGAGCATACTGGTTAAGCCCGCCATAACCAAACATGTACTTGGTACAAATTTCCCACTATTTCTTTATTTGAAATAATAATTTCCTCCAAATTTTCCAGATCCAAATTCACCATTTTTTTAGGCCTGAATTAAACCCTGGCCTCCACATACATTTATGTCATGTAATTGATAGTGTGCTACCTAAATGAATGAAATTCAAAATGGGAGTACAAAATATAATTCTTGTCTTTTGTTTTGGACATGCATGTTCAGTTCACACACACATACATATAATTTTAACCATTCCGTGCCCTGCCTCTCAGAGGCTCGCACATAACTTTTCAATTTTTTTATTTACAAGTGCAAACGGCAACGCAAAAACACATGGAATGCTGAGTGGAGTGAAAGGAGTATAGTTTCAATATAGATAAGGCACTACATGTACACTGTAAGAAATCACTGAAAACTTACAAGTCGATGGTAAAATGCCCGAATTGCAGACTTTCCTGTTATTTGAATGGGAAATAAGAGATTATCAGAATAAAATATGCAATGAACAAGGGCAAATAACGCAAAAAGATATTATAAAACATGATTTTACTGTGAAGTATAAATTTACAAGATTTCTGACAGTGAACATGTATATGTTAACAGCAATCAATATTTGTTATAATTGAGAGGACCAACAGGACAAGCCTTCCTCTCAGATGGTTAATGATGTTTCACTTTGATTGTTTGGCAAATTAGGCAATAAACATACATGAATATATTTAAAAAACTATAAAAAATTAAAAAAAAAAATAGTAAATTTAAATCACTACAATAGTTTGACTCAAGGTTTTTTTTCATTTTTGCAATCTTGCAATTACACATCTATGGAAGTCTATTGGGACAAGTACTGCGTTTGTGGACCCTGCTCAGTACACACTGAACATTTCTGGTGTGTGAGGTTCTGTTTGCAAGTTAAGGTATTGACTTTAATGATAAGCCCACCAAGGATATTTTAATCATCTTTGAGTTCAAGTCACTTGTGTATGTCGAGCATTCATTTTACGGAACAGACTGAACAATTTGTTCCCGGTTCATTTGGTGGATTCGCTAGAATCGGCTCCTACAGACCATACTTTTCCATAAGTTCTGGGCACATGAGCGAGAATTTTGTGTCATATGCATGTTTTCTTTGTGTATGAAAAAAATCTTCAGTGTGACTACAAATTCCTTGCATTTGCACTATAGTTGGCGGAGGTCTGGGCATGGACTTTGTCTGGCTGTGTCGCTTTCATACAGGTTTCAAAAGGTTGTAATTATCTACAAGTTGACCTGAACATATTAACGACGTTCCTCTGGGATCAAAGGCAAAATTAATACCCATTGCCTTGCTCAGTAACAAATGTCGAGAGTAATTACCTGGTGCATGAGGTATTTCTGAAGACCCCATACCAGTGCGTAGCTTATAAGTACAGTGTTTCCCTGGCAGTTTTAATGCCTCCTCTTTCGTTTCACAATTTCCATATGTCATTTCTGTTTCCTTCACTGTGCATTTCTTCTTCAAACAGCTTTTGAACCACAGTGCATGATTAATTTCGCAATGCAGTTGCGTCTATTGTGGAGTCTATCAAGGAAACTATCAGAAGACATACATTTGATTCTTCTAAAAGTTTGTGGTACGTCAGATACTGTCAGGAAAGCTTTATATCCAAATTGGCTGAATTTTCCGCAGTTTCTTGTGATTTTGTGCTTAAATGGCTGTTGATATGCCTCAGACCGTTTGGATTCGCAACATTGTTGCATAGGTATGTGGAAGAAGAGCCTGCAAAGTCAGCAACCTTGCGACTCTAGTTTTCATCATAACATTGTGACGAGCATTTTAAAATTTGAAAGTTCCCTAAAAAAACCGAAGCTATTTTGCAATTTTAGCGTACTTTGTGAAGATGACTTCGCTCACAGATCGTGTTCCAGTTACGATGTAAATGAATAATAGCTTTTTCATCGGCCAAGGCATGAGCAGGGGTCCTGCAGTTCAATGCGAGTTGGTTTTGCCACTCTCGAACACCACTTGTTCTTGATACATTTTAAGTGAGCGTTTTTTTATTTCAGGATGGTTGTAAAGCTATATCACAAAGCTTTGTCTGGGAGTTTATGAGCAGGACGTTGTACCATTTTTGCGGCGCGAGACGTCAACCATACCATATGCATCCATCTTATTTCGACTGAAGAGTGCCTTTGAAACACCAACTTCTGGATCCTTACCAAGAGCCCTTTGGTAGTCCACTTGCAAGTTGGGGCTCGGTCAGACAAAGCTGAAGCCAAAGCTTTGTCATAGTGATACCGCTCTGCCTTCAACTGGGAAGCCCCAAGCTCTGGGAAATTTTGTGGCAATACTCAAATCCACCAACAGATTCTCCATCTCAGACTGGCGGTGATGAGTCAGTGGAGGAGTAGTAACTGTAAAGTTTCACATTCGGATGGCAGGCCAAAAATGCTTTCTCTGCTGCTTAACTTGGCATATTGGCTGAATAATCTCCTTTGCCGGCGTGCTGAGTTAGTGACTGTGGATGGATTAAGATTAATGAAACAACCATCCAATCAACATTTTGGATTAAAAAGCACATTCAAGCGTTGCTGTTCCAATCGTCTTTGGGATAAACCGGAAGTAGTACAAATTTTGATATCAGATGAAAGGCCTGAATTTCTCATTGTGGTCCTGAAATTTCAGACTTTAAAATCCAAAAAAAATTCAAATTCAAAAAAGGTTTGCGGTTTCTTTTGCACCTGTTTGTCCAATAAACCTTCCAAACGTTCTCGGGAGGTGGCTAAACCGGGGGGGATTTGCATGTGAAATTGAGAGAAATTAATATCTAAAAAAATTCCTGCTGCTAACTTTAATAGTCAGTGTGTACAAAGTGTCAGGCTCTCATACAAGTAGAGAAACACGAGAGACAAAAAATCGAAAGACGCACTTTAATTTAAGAAAAATTGAAAAAAAAATTTACATACATCCAAAAAAGTGAGGAGGGAGAGGTTGGAATAGTCTAATATTCTGTTTGATGTGGCCCACAGTCAAACTTTATTTTTAGTTTCCTTCACATTATTTTCAATCCTAGACTTGAGCTCGGCAACAGGCCTAATTGATTGTTGTTAATTCTGAAAAAAGGCAAAAATGCTGTGCGCGTGTGAATAAACATGCTCAAACGTTTATACGACGTTGGACCGAAGGGTAACCCAACTCGAATATTGCCCAGTAAACAGTTCCTTCCAATACATGGTATAATAAGTAAGTACCCTCTGTCATTGGCCCAGTGTACAGTGCAGATGATAGCGGACTTGTACTGTACGTAAAGTACATGTACCGTACATCGTCACCAAATTATAAAGAAATACAAAAGAATTGATACAAGTCCTCTCGGATTCTAATTTTGAGACGAGAAAGGATTCTAATTTCAGAACTAATCCAAAACCAAAACAACGTAAAACCAAATTCTATGAGTCAAAATTTTGATTTCATGTGTCGAAATTTAATTATGAAAAAAAAAATCACTGATGAAGTCATATCAATTTTCTAAATTTTTAGTGAAAAAAAAATATCAAATCCACACATAACATTTTGTGATAAGCTTCCAAACTGTAAAACTAAACTGTCCCAGGGTAAAGTTTAAGAGTTAGAGATTTTCCGTTTCTAAAAAGTTAGAAATTTCAGCCTGCGCTCACACTGAAGCAGCTTGAGTACACCAGGACTTGAATACCCAATTTTAGAATTGCATGTACTTGAAAAAATTGACACGCATAGTGTGAAAGTTACTATGCACAGGACGTACGTGGAATATATTATATGGGCAATTCCAAGACAGAGAACAAAAAATCCACATTTGAAATGCGTATTTGATAACAAAAATTAGGTATCAACTTAAGCTGCAGTCTCTAAACGTTTCCTGATATGAACTTATTTTTTTCAATTTTGGACACCCGTTACAATGTAAACTTAAAATCTATTTTACTAAACATATTGTGGTACAACTGTCAAAAAGTAAGCACAATATAAAAAGCCATGAAAATCAATAAAAATTATTTGATGTTAATTATCACAAGACTGTGTGAATGTAACTTCGGACCATTTCCAACTCCACGCAACACAAACAGTTGTATTTAGGTTTACGCCATTTGTGTCGCATCATCGGCCTTCAATTTGGACAACAGGGAAAAAAGTCACAAATTTTACCAACAAAATGCATATTTTTAGGTTTACAGCGCAGACTTTGACGAATTATGAATGCATTTCGCAACACAAGGTTGTGACCGGGAGGTGTTTTTGTGACGTTCTCTTGCTGCCTAATTGCAGCCACGCAAGCCTTGTATTCGATTCGTTCCAACAAATTATTACCGACAGAAATAATTAGGATTGTTCCACAAACCCTATGAAATTCGCCAGCCTCCTCACCGGAAAAACTGCATGTGAAGGATGTGGTGGCAGAATACTGAAATTATCCCTAACCCCCCCCCCACCCCCACCCCACCCTAGTCCCAATAATTGGACTTCACATTGACGTTTCTTTAACAGTATGCCTTAACAGTCTAGGATGTGAAGTCCCAAAACCTTATGTGTATCAGCTATGACATTTTGGTGTAGCATTTCAAATTTCGACCAATGACAACATGTCACCTCCAATTTTCATATAAAACCGGTGCTTTCGCTAAAACACTCTTCTACCTTTAGCACCAGTAATATCCATCCAATTTTAATAACAAGCTAAAAAAAGCTTTCATTACGCACCTGGACAATACAAAATCAGGACTTAGTAACCGTTCAGATCTTAAGTACAAGTCTTGAAATATTTCATTCCATTTCATTCATCATAACATTGTGACGAGCATTTTAAAATTTGAAAGTTCCCTAAAAAAACCGAAGCTATTTTGCAATTTTAGCGTACTTTGTGAAGATGACTTCGCTCACAGATCGTGTTCCAGTTACGATGTAAATGAATAATAGCTTTTTCATCGGCCAAGGCATGAGCAGGGGTCCTGCAGTTCAATGCGAGTTGGTTTTGCCACTCTCGAACACCACTTGTTCTTGATACATTTTAAGTGAGCGTTTTTTTATTTCAGGATGGTTGTAAAGCTATATCACAAAGCTTTGTCTGGGAGTTTATGAGCAGGACGTTGTACCATTTTTGCGGCGCGAGACGTCAACCATACCATATGCATCCATCTTATTTCGACTGAAGAGTGCCTTTGAAACACCAACTTCTGGATCCTTACCAAGAGCCCTTTGGTAGTCCACTTGCAAGTTGGGGCTCGGTCAGACAAAGCTGAAGCCAAAGCTTTGTCATAGTGATACCGCTCTGCCTTCAACTGGGAAGCCCCAAGCTCTGGGAAATTTTGTGGCAATACTCAAATCCACCAACAGATTCTCCATCTCAGACTGGCGGTGATGAGTCAGTGGAGGAGTAGTAACTGTAAAGTTTCACATTCGGATGGCAGGCCAAAAATGCTTTCTCTGCTGCTTAACTTGGCATATTGGCTGAATAATCTCCTTTGCCGGCGTGCTGAGTTAGTGACTGTGGATGGATTAAGATTAATGAAACAACCATCCAATCAACATTTTGGATTAAAAAGCACATTCAAGCGTTGCTGTTCCAATCGTCTTTGGGATAAACCGGAAGTAGTACAAATTTTGATATCAGATGAAAGGCCTGAATTTCTCATTGTGGTCCTGAAATTTCAGACTTTAAAATCCAAAAAAAATTCAAATTCAAAAAAGGTTTGCGGTTTCTTTTGCACCTGTTTGTCCAATAAACCTTCCAAACGTTCTCGGGAGGTGGCTAAACCGGGGGGGATTTGCATGTGAAATTGAGAGAAATTAATATCTAAAAAAATTCCTGCTGCTAACTTTAATAGTCAGTGTGTACAAAGTGTCAGGCTCTCATACAAGTAGAGAAACACGAGAGACAAAAAATCGAAAGACGCACTTTAATTTAAGAAAAATTGAAAAAAAAATTTACATACATCCAAAAAAGTGAGGAGGGAGAGGTTGGAATAGTCTAATATTCTGTTTGATGTGGCCCACAGTCAAACTTTATTTTTAGTTTCCTTCACATTATTTTCAATCCTAGACTTGAGCTCGGCAACAGGCCTAATTGATTGTTGTTAATTCTGAAAAAAGGCAAAAATGCTGTGCGCGTGTGAATAAACATGCTCAAACGTTTATACGACGTTGGACCGAAGGGTAACCCAACTCGAATATTGCCCAGTAAACAGTTCCTTCCAATACATGGTATAATAAGTAAGTACCCTCTGTCATTGGCCCAGTGTACAGTGCAGATGATAGCGGACTTGTACTGTACGTAAAGTACATGTACCGTACATCGTCACCAAATTATAAAGAAATACAAAAGAATTGATACAAGTCCTCTCGGATTCTAATTTTGAGACGAGAAAGGATTCTAATTTCAGAACTAATCCAAAACCAAAACAACGTAAAACCAAATTCTATGAGTCAAAATTTTGATTTCATGTGTCGAAATTTAATTATGAAAAAAAAAATCACTGATGAAGTCATATCAATTTTCTAAATTTTTAGTGAAAAAAAAATATCAAATCCACACATAACATTTTGTGATAAGCTTCCAAACTGTAAAACTAAACTGTCCCAGGGTAAAGTTTAAGAGTTAGAGATTTTCCGTTTCTAAAAAGTTAGAAATTTCAGCCTGCGCTCACACTGAAGCAGCTTGAGTACACCAGGACTTGAATACCCAATTTTAGAATTGCATGTACTTGAAAAAATTGACACGCATAGTGTGAAAGTTACTATGCACAGGACGTACGTGGAATATATTATATGGGCAATTCCAAGACAGAGAACAAAAAATCCACATTTGAAATGCGTATTTGATAACAAAAATTAGGTATCAACTTAAGCTGCAGTCTCTAAACGTTTCCTGATATGAACTTATTTTTTTCAATTTTGGACACCCGTTACAATGTAAACTTAAAATCTATTTTACTAAACATATTGTGGTACAACTGTCAAAAAGTAAGCACAATATAAAAAGCCATGAAAATCAATAAAAATTATTTGATGTTAATTATCACAAGACTGTGTGAATGTAACTTCGGACCATTTCCAACTCCACGCAACACAAACAGTTGTATTTAGGTTTACGCCATTTGTGTCGCATCATCGGCCTTCAATTTGGACAACAGGGAAAAAAGTCACAAATTTTACCAACAAAATGCATATTTTTAGGTTTACAGCGCAGACTTTGACGAATTATGAATGCATTTCGCAACACAAGGTTGTGACCGGGAGGTGTTTTTGTGACGTTCTCTTGCTGCCTAATTGCAGCCACGCAAGCCTTGTATTCGATTCGTTCCAACAAATTATTACCGACAGAAATAATTAGGATTGTTCCACAAACCCTATGAAATTCGCCAGCCTCCTCACCGGAAAAACTGCATGTGAAGGATGTGGTGGCAGAATACTGAAATTATCCCTAACCCCCCCCCCACCCCCACCCCACCCTAGTCCCAATAATTGGACTTCACATTGACGTTTCTTTAACAGTATGCCTTAACAGTCTAGGATGTGAAGTCCCAAAACCTTATGTGTATCAGCTATGACATTTTGGTGTAGCATTTCAAATTTCGACCAATGACAACATGTCACCTCCAATTTTCATATAAAACCGGTGCTTTCGCTAAAACACTCTTCTACCTTTAGCACCAGTAATATCCATCCAATTTTAATAACAAGCTAAAAAAAGCTTTCATTACGCACCTGGACAATACAAAATCAGGACTTAGTAACCGTTCAGATCTTAAGTACAAGTCTTGAAATATTTCATTCCATTTCATTCATCAAAATGTTGATGAAGCTATTTACGACTAAAACTGTGTTGATAACACTCTAAGGAATACTTTCAAGGGTGGAATCGGGTGGTAATATTTATTCGCATGAAGCGTGTGAAAATTATTGGAAAATGTTAGACAAAAACTTTTGTCATATCCGTTACACACTATTTTGGCATGACCTCTCCATGATTAGTTCGTTAATGCATATGATAATTGTACATTACGGAGGAGTCATGCTCAGCACGACTAAAAATCAAATGTTTGAACCATCACTGCAGGGTGAGAATTTCGTTGAGGATCCGAGAATCGATTCTCGCAAAGCTTTCTCGTTAATTGATTTGCGGGAATCAATGTTGATTCTCGGTAAAACTTAGAATAACAGTAGTAATTAGACGATTCCCGCAAAATTCATTTTGTCTTGGTTTAGGTTGCTTTTGGTCGTATCATTTGAAGGGTATGTTGGGATAACCTATACTTGTTACAGACATGACAAAAATCTGCATTTTTTGTTTTTGATTTCGGATTTAGCAAAATTCACTGATAGTGCCTTTAATTTTACACCTTTTTTTTCCCCAGCCAATGGAACATATCCAACCCCCATTTTTTTAAATTTGGCCTACATTTGATTTCAGAGGTTTCCTTTTTTTTACTTCTTGTTTGCCAATGAACCAAAAATTTCTCCAGGTCATAACATTACTCCCCGTTACTGAGTATAGTTTAATGTGCACATGCGCAGTCCGACGCCCCAAAAAAACCAACCCCCACTGACTGCAATCCTGCAATTGTTTGCGTGATAATACTACTCTCCCCATCTCTCCCACACAAAAGCACGGTAACCGGTAAATAAAACACGAAACATTTTTCGGTCTCACTAAACAAACCGGAAGTAAATTTCTGAGCTCGTCTCAAAACTGAGAAGACGGTCGGCATACAGAGTATATATTGTACAGTGTTGTATCCATTTAAAAACTTTCAGAAATCATTGAAAGAAATACGACAAAATAGTCACAAAAAATTCTTAATTTACGAATTAATTCGTACTCGAAATCACTCGTTTCACATGACGAATCGTTGGTTCATCAAACCACGGAAAAGTGGTCGCGCAAAAAAAATTTTTGCACTCTAAAATGGTTAATTTTGGGTCGATTTTTTTGACGGTTAAAAAGAGCATTAGCTAGAGGAATCGACATGAACAAAATGGCGAATGGAAATTAGAACGGGGCAACACCCGATGCAATGTAGGGCTGTTGACCTGAACATTTCCTACACACAGCGGTTTGAAATCTCGTTGAATGAATCGCAATTTAACGCGCTCGGTTTAGGATGATGTCCTTTCTCTAAGCCGGACTGTGATTGGTTCAATAGCGGCTACACGGGCGAATGTTTCGTCATGATAGTTACACTGCCACAAACGAATTCTTTCCAACATTGTTAGATATACTAAAAAGCGCGCTATGCTTAAATAATTAACCTTGGTGGGTCATTTTTTATAGCTTTATACCAAAAAGCACAGAAAGGTCAAAAAGATTCGCCCTGGGCCAAAATCTCAAATTACATTTCATTCTATAAGTAATTTACTAGAACGTAGTACCAATTGTGGTTGCAATAGATCGAGTCCATAGGAGCGAAAATGTCAGGGGTTTAGTACTGAAGGTCTTTATGCGTGGGACAGTGGGCATATGCACAAGGTAAATGACAACTTCACAAAAATATTTCCCATCCATGACATTGTTCCATTATACCAGTTTGTTAGTTCCGATATTGCGTGTTGTTCATCCACTTCACATGGGCTTACTCGGAAACTCGTTGCAAAAAGAGCATTGTATTTCCGGGTTTCCACTGAATGTCATGCATGACCCGAGCAGTAAGTGGTGGAAATAGATCAAACATGTATATGCATGGTGTGTCACGTCTGTTTGCCAGTGGAAATTTCGTTTGCACATGTAGCAATAAGTCGCGAATAATTGACAAATTCCCTTTGTCATAACATATTTACAATCGTCAAGGTACAGTTTTTATGGAAAATTATTTTCTAATTTAGTATTATTTGTAATTAACTTTGAAGACTGATATAACTCCATAAATATAGATATGAGTGTGCAACAAAAACGCACAGTGAACGGGCTTCTAGAACGTAAAAAATTTTCAGGAAAGCCACATGGGTTTGCATTACATTTGATGACCCGCAGAGTAAACAAACCGATGTTCAGTAATATCTTAATCGAAACCAAACTTTGTCAAGTTGGGCCACAGTATGACAGTCAAGTAATCGATGGGTTTTACCAGTCCTTATCCAATCTGTACGCTTTGCTGATTACGACAAATAAGTAAATCGATCGGAGACGACCTGGGATCAAAATTATGAAGGGTTGCCTAACGAACAAGAGCAACTCAGTTTTGTGTTAGTTCGCAATGCAACCCGAAATATACGAGCAAATCAGACGAATTCTTCATCAGGAATGCGTTTTCCGTTTGGACCCGCTCTATTTTAGGTTTTTTGCAGAAGAGTGTACTCAAAACCCGTGTTGTAGCAGCAAATTTACTGATATTCACATACAAACTCAGATAACAATTACTCACCCAAGTTGTCCTAAACGTCCTTATAATACAATCCTCAACAGTGATTTGCAAAAAAGGCTAGAAATAAACAAAATATTACATCACAATTTGCTTTCACATGATGAGTAATGGCGCTAGTAGCCGCTGTCGTCACTGTTGGGGAACTATACAATTATATGTGGAAGGATTTCCCCTGAATTTTTTATCTCAGAATTAATCATAATGAATTTATGCTTATTATGATAAAAGACCTACTGAGGTAAGTGGGTGCCAGGTTTTACGAGCGAGGATTATTTAAACAATTTTGTATTAGCTTCCGAAAACGGCGAAATTTGCGAAACCTTTTTGCTTCGGAGCCGATTCATTTTACCAACACGCTGAACTGCTACAAGTTATTGTATACGGAAGTGCTTCTACATGTTGGCGAGTACGCCCATTAAAAACGTTCATCACGGTAGAAGTTCTTTTACTCGTTTGTGTGGAGCATATGTACCGCCGCCCAGCCGCCGCCTGTACCTTTGTTGTACAACAACGACGGCAACGGACCAATTTCACGATCTGAAGCATGACTTTAATATCGAGTTTTGCCCAGGCCTAAAACAAACATTGGCATATATAACCAACTAATAGAGATTCAATTTGGATTGATTTCAAAATTAAGCAGCAGGCCTAAGGCATGCATGCATGTAAGTAAAGCAAGCCACAAGCATGTTGCAGGCATCACATCACTGGCAACTGATCATCATAATGGAGTGCTAAATCCAGACTCATCGGCCTCACTGGCAACCTCCCCAAAGCTTTGAAAAACAATCTGTTGGATCAACAAGGTTAGTCCGCACTTGAAAGTGAAGTAATCAGAAATTGATTGAAAATAAGGCAGCCCAAGAACAGTTCTGTCTCAGTGTCATGATTGTGCACAAAAAAAATAGCTTTGAATGAGCATTTAACCGCACAAGGATTGCGAACTTTTTTAATCTCATTGAAGATAAAGGATGAGAAATACACCATTACTATTATGAAAACATTTGACCATCCAAAAGTGGGAGGGAGGGCTACGAGAACCGGATTTTTTTTAAAAGATGCGGCCCTTGTTTTCCATCGTGGGACAAATCTGTTTATCATTGCGTATCGGGCCTACCCGCTCTGATGGGGCAAATTCCCCTTAATTTTTTTCCCGGCCAAAGTCATCGGGGGGAACCTGCCCCCCCCCCGCCTGTTACTGCCAGTGCTGTTTAGTCTGTTCTAATTGGCTAAAAATTGATATAAAAGTATTGTTTTTTGCTATAGTTGGAGTAATAATTCTTGGCTATGGCGTACGCACGCATTGCTTTTGTTTGGTGAACTGTGGTCTAACGGTGCAATCCAGTGGCGCGCCGTTTTGGCGGGAAGCGGGCATACCCGCATACCTAGTATAATAGTAGCTTGACCAAGAAATTTTTACTCCAACTATTAGAAATGTAAACTTGTTCATCTTGGTTTAATATAGTGACCCCAATACCATACCCCACGGTACATACTTTATTGTGATTATATGAAAGAAAGGTAGGCCTTTCTTTCGCAGATACAAAACTATTTTACTAACTACGATAAATCTGGTGTTTAGGATATGTTTTTGGGCCGTCGGGTAATTTAATAAATTTCAATGAATATGTAAAAATTTGGGTAGTGTGTGGTGTGGTTTGGACTCCAAGAAATATTTTTGTCATGGACGGAACAAATGCTAACCCCTAACTGATCATCCTTCAAAACTCTGTCATTGTGTAAAGAAAGTTATATTTAATTGAATGTTTGAAAACAATTACTTCTAAAAAAAAAAGCTGATCTTCAGACATGGAAGTTCAGGCATAACAAGTATCTGTTTTGGGGAGGCGGGGTAAGGACTTGATTTATCTGATGGATCAATTTTTTAAAATCGTATTATTTTTTGATGTGTTTTTTGACAGTAAAGTTCATATATTTGTTTTTTTCTATACATGTGGGGCCATTGTGCCATGTGCTGTTCTGCTCCTTCCTGGTGATGCAGAGTAATGTGCCAGGATGTGTCAATCCATTGTGGAGATTGCTCTACCCATTGCCATAAACTTCTCAAAGTGAGGCGCTCTTCAATGTGTGGGCTGCTTTACTCCCATGTCTGCTACCATAAAAAAACAATGCAAGGACAAAAGCCCTAGGCCTGTACTTGCACTCCACCTCATCAGATCACAACATTTTGACCTGTTCCTCTAAGTATGGAGCAATTATCCACTTTGGTTGAATTACAATTACATCAGGCATTCATACCGAGAAAAGCATTGGTTCAAAATACAATGAAAAAGTCTGTGCACCTGTGCATGTAATTCTAACAGTTACATGCACAAAATTATTGTTACTTGCCGTGCAAAGTTCCTGGTAGGGAAAATACCATGAGATCATAAGTACGTCATTTTAACCACTTAGTATGGGTGAGTGTTCGTGACATTATATTAAAAATTTACAACCTCGATTTCATGACAACTTTTTACATGCACATGTGTAGGTAAATAGTGACAGTTTTGCATGCACACCAAAATGTTGCCATGCATTTGTGCATGTGTGCACGTAGATTTCGAACACTTGCAGAAAAGTGCCACAATAATCACAATCCGGAAGCATTTGTGCCTCTAACAGTGTATATTTGCTAATGCCTTTTTCTTTTGTGAAAGGGTAGTACATATTTGGCCACAGCTATGGGTCCATTTTATAATAATCAGTTTTTTAAGCGCTTTATAACTGTAAACAGTCTCCAAGCGTGTTGCCTATTATTATTACGCCGCATTAGGAAATCGTCACGATCAGTTCGCTTCATCTAGGTGCCTGGCGGCCAAGCGCACATCCCTAATCCACACTTAGATGTAATAACTCCCCCATCACATGAAAGCTCCCCAATTTCGCTTGGTTTCGGCGATGCAATTGAGATTAAGTATCTTGCCCCTGGGACACAAACACTTGGCCACGGTGGGAGCTTGAACTCACGCCCTAATGATTACGAGTCCTTTCACTTTTCCACTGGACCCACTCGCTTTCCAACACGCCTTACTATAACACTGGTCGTTTTCAACAACCAAACCATGCGACTATAAATATGGGTCACTTTTTGAGGTCATTGCTACTATTATAAATTGGGGTCCATTTTTTCAATTTTTGGGTCGCATTTTACTATGAAAATGGGTCGATTTTTCCGAATTTCACTAAAATACAACGAAATGGTTGATTAAGATTTTTGGAAAGAGTTTCTTATGAAATGGGCCCATTTTGCTAAGATTCTATGAAATATGTGCAAAATTTTCAAAGCCCACTATATAATGGGTCGAAATTTTGGAACCAACTATATAATGGGTCTATTTTTTATACAACAATTTGGTCACTATACACATGGTCGATTTTTTTACGTCCGTGGAGAGACGCACACTACCGTACCCCAATTTTTGGGTCGAGTAACCACCCCCCCCCCCTCCACAAGCCCTTTTTTGGAATCTGTATTACAACATCCTGCATGGTTGATACTCAGTAGGGGGGTTTCCATAAGAATGACAACACCCCACCCACGTTTTTTTTTCCTGACCTCTTAGGAAGAGGACAATCGCCGGATAATGAATTGAATGACGCCCTCTATAGTTTTTCATGAAAAAATAACGGAATGAACTTTGAAAACGTTTGTTGCATAATAAAGGCGATGCCCAAATTTTACCTTTTGCTGATTTCAAAAATCCCCACTTTTCATAAATTCCCCAAAAGTCGGTTTTATGTAAATTTATTAAAATAAGGCTTCAATGGACACTTAAAATTTCCATATTTGAAGCCTTTCCACCCCAAGAATAACCACAATGCCGCGTTTTGCAAAGGATGTGCGCTATTATAGTTGCAACAGATATGTGATTGGCGTTCTGGTTCTTTGGGTTGGAAAGACCTCATTTTTTGCATTTTTGTTTTCTGGGGGGGCC
>JAMKCH010067773.1:0-18696 GCA_023653785.1 Ophioderma brevispina | reverse complement strand
CACTACTAGAATAACATATAATATGAATATCAGGTAATTGTCTGTAGGACTTGTACAGTGGCCAATGAGTGAACATGCTCATTAGATGTGTTCTCACTGTAAATTGAACCAACTCATCTGAGTGTGCGATTGGAGTAGCCACGCTTCCTTAGCCACCCAGTTTGTCCATCTATTTTGACATTTACCTATCCTATTACACTCACAAAAAATAGTGCAAGCCAGCTGGCCCGAAGAACATCTGCATTTTGCTATATAACACGGTGGATCAGCTGTACAACCACAGTGAATCAGTTTATGTACCTCAGGAGGTGCTGGTGGAACATCAATTGTTATCATACAACTAAGGGGAGATCAAAGGGTACCGCCTGCCGGGTATATTTTCGTATCCGGTCAGTGAGTGCGTGCTCAGCGCGTACTACGCATCAGGTCGGTGACCGCGTACTCGCCTGATCCATTGACCGTCGAGCGGGTG
The DNA here is from genome assembly GCA_023653785.1 of Ophioderma brevispina. Taxonomy (NCBI): domain Eukaryota; kingdom Metazoa; phylum Echinodermata; class Ophiuroidea; order Amphilepidida; family Ophiodermatidae; genus Ophioderma; species Ophioderma brevispina. The sequence continues at coordinate 18,224 of JAMKCH010067773.1, read as the reverse complement.
TGATTATTTTCTTCTACGCGTTGGGCACGAACATTTGGTTTATAATACTTTACATTCGAAAAAAAATATAGGTTTCGATAAAGAACAGACACAATATGTTATTATTAATATATTTAGAATGACTTACTGGTATGATAAATTTGTTATCGGGTTCAGCGTCACTCTGATACGGGGAATTACCATGCGCTTAGCCCCATACCGGGTTCAGCCTTCAGCTTCACCCGGCATGGGGCTTCGCGCATGGTAATTCCCCGTATCAGAGCTCCGCTTCACCCGATAACTAATAGTACTGCCACAGACGTACGGGACTTATTGGTTGTCTTTGAGCCATCCATAAGTGCATGGATCCAGGAAGTGTGGGTTCTCATCTAATGATGCCTTCTTAAATCATACTTACAAATGGGCATGCTTGACATTCCCTGTGAAGTGTGAATGCTTCTGTAGTTGGTGGAAAAACCTTTAGCTTTGATGTTTTTGCCCCTTTTGCCAACCACGTATCATATGGAATGTCACATACATGTGCCGCAACACTGTATACAGTAGCTTCTATGCCAAGCTTATCAAGTTTAAACCTTTCAAAAGCATTTTCACTACCTTTGCATTGCAAAACCCCCACATGTCAGCTATGGCATCGCAACCAGACAACGCAAGAGCAGCGAGCATTTGTGACACTCTCCCTACATGCTACTTGGCAGTTGCCCCAATGTCTATCATGGTATGACATTTTTTTTTTTTTTTTTTTTATCCCCTGATGGGCAGAAGCTTCGACTTCTTGAGGCCAAATTAAAGGGACTGTACAGGGCTTCGTCAATGGCCCCCTGAAATACATCGTGGAGAAATTGAGTCAAGCAGGCGTGTATCTTTTATTCGACCGCTACTATGATCACAGCATCAACACCAACGGGCAACCTGTGCATCCTGGCGGGAGTTGCTTCGCTGGACATCCGTCGTGGTGTGGCGGGCATGCGGGAGCATGGCTGCCGGGTATCCGATGTGAAGTATTCAATGTCTGGACAGGGACCAGGTGCAAAGAGAGTGTCTTAAGCAAATCCAACCAGGGAGTTTGAGGGTGTTGCCTTGTGGAGGGATAGGCTTGTTATCAACCAAGTGGCGTCTGTTGGTATAATGAACCTGGTGAGCGTCTTCCGCCTGGGGCTGGCTCCTCGTGGGCTGAGTGGCGGTGTCTCGGCAGGTTGGAAACCAGGGTCGACCGATCTGGGTTTTCCTTGCGGAGGTGGGGCTGCCTGCAAGTGGATCGGGATGCTACATGATCATCTCTTGGTCTGCCCAATGCTGGAGCAACAATGTGGACCTTGCAGAATTCAGTGAAACAGCCAGACATACACACCTCTGGCTGAATCATATTTGAGAACCACTGTGTTTGGACACGATAAGAAGAAGCAACATCAGGGGTAGTTACTAGAAGTGGTCGTGCTGGCTATAGCAAGCAAGCTTCGCCGGACATCACAGAGAATGTCAAGCATGCCCATTTGCAAGTATATATTTGGAAGGCATCATTAAATGAAGACGCACCCCTCTTGGATGGCTCAACGACAAACAAAACAAGTCCCTTACACCCATGATAGTGCTAAGTGATGTTCTACCAGTACTTCAAGAAGTACACTCATTGTGGATGTACAGCTGATCCTCCGTGATCCGAACCAAAATGTAGAATGTTCTTCGGCCCAGCTGGCTTGCACTATTTGTTTGTGAGTGCAATAGGATAGGTAAATGTCCAAAAAGATGGATGAACTGGGCTGCTGAGGAAAGCGGTGGAGAGGTTGAAGAGGAAGAACCATAGAATAAGTGACAATTGAATTGGTGTTCATCATTTAATATTGAGTATTCAGCCATAGATTTTAAGACATTTTAAATTGAGGTTTTTTTTTTTTTTTTTTTTTTTTTTTTTTTTTTTTTTTTTTTTTTTTTTTTTTTTTTTTTTTTTTTTTTTTTTTTTTTTTTTTTTTTTTTTTTTTTTTTTTTTTTTTTTTTTTTTTTTTTTTTTTTTTTTTTTTTATTGGCAACTGTACAAGTCCTAACATGCCTAAGGACAAGTGCCTCTTCTTCATATTATATGTTATTCTAGTAGTAGTATCAATGTCATATTGGATATATATTTCAGCAACCGGTCTTAATTCTATATAAACGGAACTTGTTTTCATGCAAACTAAAGACGTAGATTATTCTTTGCCCCCAAAACCTACTCAAAAACCACAAAGCTGCTCCAGAAATGGAGATATAACTTTTTGTATGTTGTAGTGAGCATTTTGGCAGCCATCTTGGATTTCAATGTAAACGAAGGATTACAGATGTTAGATAATGAGAGAAATTATTTTATTGGCCCTTAAAACCTAGCCAAAGCCACCAAGACCGACCTTATAGTAGCCTAGGGAGCTGAGATATGGCCTTCTATATGTCCTGGCGGCCATCTTGGCGGCCATCTTGGATATTTCAAAATGCTCAAGGGTGCTGCAGTGGCATCATGCAGATCTTGAATCAATAGGTCTTGAAGAGAAAGAAACCATCAAAAAACATTGTGTGGACGCTACTTACAGGTCTAACTAGAAATCTGGGTTTGGGCACTAGACTAAAGGCATGCAATGTACACAATCTCAAGGGTAATGTACTGAACAAAAATTCTTCTAGGATTCTTGAGGGTTATTGAGTGATCTTTTGATGCTGCTTAGAAACTTCACTTAGTACTGTAACTCTACCTGATATCAGTGAGGACATTGTTAAGATCTTTCTCTGCTCTTTCCTTGGCTGCTTTCTCTTCCTCTAAGGTGATGGCATCATCTACTTGTTGCATCACTCCAGCCTCAAATTCCTCCTGGTTGTACACACTCACTCCAAGACCTTCAAGCTCATTGGTCTAAAGCAATGGACAATTTTTAACATATCAAGAAGATGATAGAACTATAATCAAAAGCGCCAGAATCTTGGTGTGACTGTTTAAGCTGCGTTCATGTCACTCCAGATGAGGCCAGTTAAAGTTTGTGGAACCTCAACCTAGATGACTTGTGGGAACCATTGATTGTGTCTGTGTTCACAACCATGGACTACGCTAAAATGACGATATCATTATTTATAAGACAATAAATAATGTCTGAATAAATACACCTTTCAAAAAGGGTATTTTTTATTGTCATTTGTTGAGGTATATTTCCACTGCAAAATTCGCCAGTTGTGATCTCTATACCTTGGTGCTCCTGCACAAAATGGATCGATATGTTTGAAAGAAACAACAATGGCTGCATCCATAACTTGCAAAAAAATAGCCTATTATCTATTTTTCAATGACAAATTATTTCTTGTTTGACCACATACGGTTGAGTATGCCCTATCAGCATTTTAGGCCATCAAATCTGCCACCAATTCACAGGCAATTCAAATTCGAGTTTACAAGTTTGCAGGTGTGCTTGAGTTTTTGGGTATTCTTGGAATATTTTGGATAAAAACATGAGCAGTTATAGAGGGAGCTTTATTTATATTACGGACAATATGTAATCCGATGATATAAAAATGCTATGTACCAATGTGCCCTTGTGGCACTGCATTTGCAGATACTATAACATACTTGTTCTTCACTTAAGCTCCGCGGGTAAGATGCATATACGAAATTTTCTCCTCCTTTTCTCCATCTTCCATACAGATGGCTTTCTCTCTGTGGCGGTCTCCATTGTACCAGGTCCCTGATGAGATTGTTGAGCCATAGCACTCAGTATCTGGCTGGCACTCAAATCGCCATTGCCTGAAGATGGTCCAGGGACATCTTGGATCGGAATGTTTGGCAAATGTGTGGTTTCAAGGTTATATGAAGGGAAAGGAAAGTTGGCACAATTTTCTTGCTCTGGCACTGGCTGCGTCAAGGTTACTGAAAATATGTCTATCACCCCTTTAATAAACATCCTAATAAGATATCAATAACTTGTGTTAGACATAGAACATTGGATTCACACTGCTTATTAAAAATTCAGCACTTTTTGTAAATTAACAAATGAAGTGAAAAATAAAGATTACTTGGTTTCAATATGAATGGTTTTTAAACATGGAGTTACTTTATTCTGTCCTTGAGTGAGATGCCAGGATGTTGTATTTGTCACACAATTTCTGGGATTTATAGACCGAATTACAATCGTTGACTAGACTTCAAATCTGCTCAGGAATTTGTTTTAATTATGTTTGGCCATCTCAAGTAAAATAACAAATCTAATTTTGTGCCAAGTCGAGATGCACAAGCCGAGGTTTTCTATATCAAAAGAGTGTAATGAGCAATATACTGAAGTTATTTTGGTAATTTTCTTAAAGGGAAAAAATCTGGCAGCAGACTAGTCAAGAGTTGGCATTTGTGGCATCAAGTTTTAAAGGAGAAATATTTCGGACTCTGTAGAAAACGATGTCAGTGGAGTGTTACAAACTTTTATTATCTCAATCACAAATCTTTTTAAAATTACCTTCCTGCCCGGTGTTCATCTTCTGGTTCTATTTTCACAGAAAGGCTTCACTTGCGTCACGCAGGGCTAGGTCCAATCAGAATATTACCTGCATGACATTGGTCATATCATGGATTGATTTATCCAAGAGCTTATAGGTTTTCTTCCTTCTCTTGGATTGATTGATCCAAGAGAAGACCTTATCGGGTGGGTTTTGTGTCTATTCCATCTTTTGATGTTATGATACCGCTTCTGGAACATAAGATGGGACAAAGCATGCAAAGTTGAAGATGTAGTATCATATACATTAGAGGTGGGTATAAGTTCAAATTTCAGATCACTTCGAACACAAGCTCATTTGATGAAGTTAATCACCCTGATCCCAGTTCGAAGGAAAAATATGAAAAAAAAGTGCGAAAACCAGGGTGCCCCATCCAAAAATCCAAAATGGGCGGCCCAAATTGTAAAAAAATTGATTTTTGACCATAACTCAATTATTTATGTCCAATTGCTTAATTTTTATGGCTGTGGCAATTACCATGTTTTGGGCGTATTAGATCGTGTTGCTATGCAACTTTCGTCTCACCATAGCCTTCGGTTTTTTTTGTTGCTTTAAATTTGAGCTCTGGGGGGCGCTTTCCCATAAAAATGCCGCATCCGATTGAAAATGATGATTGATTTGTTAACTTCATTATAAAGTTGAAGAGAGTTGTATTACGAACACTTGCTGAAAATTTGACTATGTTAGTGTTTGCAGTTTTGACAACCATAGGCTTTTAATTTAATGTCATAAAAATGCCCTCCCGTGAATGAAAACCCACACAGAAAAAGTTTTTGTCCCCTGTATATTCCATTGGAGTATTTTCATCAATTTTACATGATGCCAAAGGAAAATGGTAAGAGTTACCACACCTCTAATCTTCAGGAATGATTGAATCAACATTATGATGATGGCCCACAGTTAAAAATTTAAACTTTTGATATGATGTGTACTTTTGGGAAAGTTGCCCTCGCCAGTCAAATTTTAAGCTAAAAAGGCAATATAGATAAAAGAAAAAGTTGTGGGGAGATGGAAGTTGATAGAATGATTCCTTGCAGGCGGGAAAACATGGGGTTTGCCACAAAAATGAGGTGATTAATTAAAAGCTTTTGCAAGTATTCGGAAAAGATATGATATTTGGCCAAATGTGGCGGACATTTTGGATTTGTGTGGGGTACCCTGTTTTTGCACTTTTTAAATTTTCTTCGAAAATGGGAAAAGCATCATTAAAGTCATCATTCTAGTGTGTTCGAAGAGTGAGTGACGGAACTATGACCCAAATATGACCCCTATAGACCCAACTTAATACAAGCAAATATTGTAAAGGGTTTCCGTATACATAATACCATACATAATACATTACATACTAGTGATTTTTCTATATAATGAGCGGACTCTATATCTCTAATATGAGGTTTATCCGTTATAGAACTCTTTTAAACAGGGTTCGCCAGTTCTTCACAGGCGGAAAAAAACGCGGTTTTTTCCGCGGTTTTCCACTTGGAAGAAACGGGTTTCTTCCAGTTTCGGTCACTGAAAGCGGAAGAAACTAAAAAAGTCCAATTTAAAAGTTTTTCTATTTTAAAGCAAATGACTTATAGTTTTGGTTTTATAATTTACAGTTAATGAAATATAGGAAATAATTCAAAAATAACCATTCAGGGACCCCCCCTCCTTACCTACCCCATGCAATTGCATAATCAAACCGCATGTATTTCAAAGCCTAATATTAAAAAACTAAGGAAGAAAATGATTCTTCACTTTTCACACCAGCAAGGCCAAGCAGAGTCTCCTGTTTGTAAGACTGGAACATCTTCAAAATACTGTTATAGTCTCCCTAACCTAACCCAGGTTCTCCCATTAAGCATTACAACAAAAGAACACTTAATGGTTGTACTTTTATGATTTGTCTTTTAAAATTAACAAATGGCCATACAGATTTAAAGCTTTTTTCATGGTTTTACTCGATCAATTACAACTGGATAAGTATAAATGTGCACAGGGAAAGACTTGGAAAATAAGCAACAATTATCATCTGTATAATTGATCGCAAGTAAAACAAAATTGTGACAAATTTTAACTATATACTTGCAAGGTATACTAACATGCTATCTATAAATTGTAAAATAATTTTGAAAAAAAAACAATGGTAAATTTAAAAGTAACTCAAGTAGCCTTGATGATTTGATAGTGCAAGCAGATGAATATGGTGGTAAGTGTTATGTTCTCATATACATTTCTTTATGTCTTCAGTTTCTTCCAATTTTCTTCAGCAGTTTCTTCCAGTTCTTCCGAAAGAAACTGGAAGAACACCTTTTTTACAGTTTCTTCCATTCTTACGGAAATAGGTTTCTTCCGGTAGTTTCCGAACCCTGTTTTAAACTAGAAATTTCTCTATATAAATGGTCTTAAAATATAGAAATTCTCTATATAACGTTTAATATATATATTTCTCTATATTAATGTCTTAATCTAGAAATTTCTCTATAAGAACTGTCTTAAAAACTCTATTATAAAAATGTCTAATTTCTCTATATAACATTTTCTTAAAACACTATAATTTCTCTATATAACTGTCTTAAAACACTTATAACGTCTAATTTCTCTATATTAACTGTCTTAAAACAGTCTAATTTCTCTAGATAACTGTCTTAAAAAACTGTCAAAATTCTCTATTATAACGGCTTAAACACTATAATTCTCGATATAATGGGCTTTAAAAACTCTATATAACTGTCTAATTTCTCTTATAACTGTCTTAAAACAACTATACGGAATAAACCGAATCTTGTCTATAGAGGTTTTTCTACTATAGATAGAAAACATGTGAGGACTCTAAAAAGGTCCTCCATTTCTTAAAAATGTCCTCAATAGATAGAACAAAAAATTTTCTCTACAAATGTCCTAGGAGATAGAAATTCTCTAACATTACATACATAACATACATCTATAGTGATTTTTTCTATATAAGAGAGGACTCTATTATCTCTCATATTGAGGTTATTCGTTATAGAACTCTTTTAAACTAGAATTTTCTCTATATAACTGTCTTAAGAGTGAGTGTCTGGTGATAAAAACCACCTGAAATTCCTAAGGCAGGAAGATGAAGGTTATTGCCTTACTTGGATAGTTTTTTTATATGGGTATGTTTGGATGAAACATTCACTTGGGGGAATAATTTCCCTCTTACATCCAGTGTGTTTCTAGATCATATTGCCTGGAATTTGCCAATTTCAGCATTATTTTTGAGGATTATTGAAAACCTCTTTATTCGTATTTCAATATATTCTTTTATTAATTTGCCCGGACAAACCTCTATTGAGGATCATGTTATGTATTATATTGTTGGTAAATACAATATTTAAAAAAAATGGTGTTTATGCATGTCTTCAGTGTTTTTATTATGTGTAAACATGTTAAAAATAGCGATTTTTAAACACAAAAACATGTTTTTTAAAATAGAGTTTTTCTGTTTCGGGCGAGTAAGTAGTTTCTCTCTTTAACTGGTATTTGAGTAGAAAGTCAAGGACTGTCAAGAAAACTATAAATTGTCCACCGTTGGTGTTTTGCATTTTAGTTTAGGAAAATTCAATTTATTTTTAACCCTCGCCTTACATTCTTGAAACCCCCTTCAGCAAGGGGTGGCTACCCCCCTCCGGGATTCTTTTATTCAGCACCCGTTACTTAGAGTTTGGTACCAAGGGAAGCTTGTCTTCCTCCTTACATTGATACCAAAAATGAGTACCACATACCTAGTATAAGTGTCACAATCAGGTTAATGAAATTGACATAGATCATACACAGCTTGTAAAAAATGCAAATGTGCGCCCGCAGGCGGAGTGCCCATCTATCTGTCATTGCGTTTGGGCCAGACTCCTCATATAATGTTGCTGTGGGGGGTTCGCCACTCCTCCGCACAGCGAGTCGTTTTGCATTCCAGATTGCTGTCCCATTTATACCGTGGGTTGGGAGAGAGGGGGGGCAAGCGAGGGTAAGTGCCTTGCCCAAGTGCACAAACACATTGGCGACAGAGGGGATCGAACCACAATCTTATGCTTATGAGCGAACGTGATGTCCACTGCACCACATGTGCCCGTCACAGTGTACAATGGGCAGAAAAATTCGAAGAAGTGAAGGAACTACAGATTGCAGATTTTAAATCATTGTAGTTATTGAAAAAAAAACAAGGTACAGTGGAGTATTCATGACATATACTATACGTTAAAATTATAGTTTACAGTACCTACACATACGAATATCAAGATCAACAAATTTGACAAGGGGTGGGGCTCTTGTTATTTGAGCTGTAATAATTAGTGAAAAAATATTACCGTATTAACGGAAACAGGCAAATGGTCGATGCCTGATTGCCAGGTTACGATAAGCTGTTTTGTTTTGATTTGATCTTTTATCAGAAAAAACATCTTGGATAACCCAGGAAAATCCTCTGCAGAAAGGGGGGAGCAAACAAATATTAAAATTTTGTAGTACATGATAGGCCTCTATGTTGTTTTCACTGTTAAATGAGCGGCATGGGCACAAATTACTAATTACACAGGGGGGGAAAGAGGGGGGCAACATTTGCCCCGTAACATGTCCAAGAACATAGATGTCATGCTCACACTAAAAGAAATAGGTTCCTAACCGATTTTACATACAGCACTGGAACTAAAAAAGAGAAATCCAAATGCTTTGGAACCTACAAAAATGAAAACCAGGGAGTTGGGGAATTTTCGCCGGCATATATGGTCCAAAACACGAAACACGATACATCCCTAATGACAATAAAAAAAATGTTGGATTTGTTCACTCTGGTTTTTTTTTTTTACCTACTTTTTAACTATAGCCCCCCTTTTTTCTCTTGTATGCCAATACAAGACTTGCACAAGAAACCGTCATTTGTATTATGGTTTAATCGTAGTAGAATGTAAGGTAATGTAGGCAGTTTTATTAGTTTTAAAAACCTTTAATGGATCAAAGAAACACCTATTTTGTGAATACTTGCATCATTCAAATAGGTTTGCAATGTGAGGTTATGGCTAAATGTGTTTAAAGTAAGTGGTCTCCAATTCTACCAAAACAGAATGAGGGGTTTAACTTGCTCTTAAAGTTAAAAACTACTTGAAACTATATTTTGTACGGAAAAAAAATTGTGCGAAAAAGGTCAGATTGATTGTCAACACAATCCCGGTATAGAAGTTGTTATAGTTACGGCCGCCTAGAGCCCACCTACAATGGGTAAAGAATAGGGCACTCGATTCAGTTTGACGATTTTATTCAGTTGTCATATATGGAGCCCGGACTAAAGTGGCTCCCGGAGGATTATAATCTAAGGTTACAACGGTCAAATTTAGTTCCCCTGTGATACCTTTTACATGAATTGAAATATACAGGGTGACCCAAAAATTCAAAAAAGAAAATATTAATATAAAGCTTGAAGCCAACACTAACACTTAACCCCAACCCACCAATCAAAGTTGGGCGGTCTTAAAGAGCATTTCATTTAACTGTTTCAACAATTGACAGGGTGAGAGGGGGGGGCTTAGTAGAGTTAAAAATCATGAATAAACATACCGCGTTCACGGAATAGCACGGACGCTTCTTCATGCATCGCCGGTTTTTGAATGGGGCACCAAAGGCACATGAGGTTCACAGGCACTAAGGTCACCAACAGATAGGACAGCCTAACCAAGGATCATTGAATTCAGTGTAATGAAAATTGATTGACATTAAATACACTCAAGCAAATTTGAGAATTTTCTGACCAATTTGGGCCGAATCTAGATGACCAGTGACCCCCACTCTTGAGAGGGTAACCGTGTGCCGGGACACTAAACAAGGACCATTCATGCAAGTGCCAGAAAATAAGGTGTGCATGTGGGAAACTAGTGGGTAAGTATGGTTAGGCTTAACTTTTTACCACAGACAGACAAATACCCACACTACCAAAGCAATCCATGTGTGCCTATGCAGACGACACAAAAATTAAATTTAAAGTTCAAAATGCTAAAGTAACCCTTAGTTAAGGTCGTTTCATAATTCCACTGCACTGCATTGCTGTGCAGTAATTTACTGCCAAGTTCAGTCACTTCCGCTGCGCTCTAATCGATTTACTGCAGGTCAACCAGGTCCTGCAGGTCACGTATTTGCAGAAGTTGCAGTAAACTTGCGATGGATTGCAGGAATCTAGCATACTGCATCCACTGACTGCACCCCACTGCCATCTTGTGCATCGCCAGTTAAAATAATTTTAACTTGTTGCAGTACTGCATTGCGTTTGCAGTTACTGCAAGTGATTGCAGTAACGATTTTGGTAGGCTGGATTGCAGCACTGCACTGCAGGAAGTATGAACGGACATTTACTGTACCCTTTACATTTAAAAAGGGTGTGTCAAAGTCAACAATGTAATTTTGGAATTAAGGTATTTCGGCAGTGGCTATTGGCAGAGAATTTGTTGTAATCGGGTTGGAGCAAACGTCCTGTAGTAATTTTACTGAAAATCTATTTCAAGTGTGCGTCTGGTGATGTGTTGTGGTGTGTGTTGATGGGGGTGTGGGCGATGGTGTGTGGGAGTGATACGTGATTGTGTACAATGGCCATCATAGTTATTATTTTGTATCTGACAGTAATATAAGCACTAATCTGAGCTTAAAAGAGCAATTTTTAAGGGTGCATTTAAGGTGTTTAAATAAATACGTGGATAACTTTAAAAATTGTGGAATTTACATACGGGGCAAAAACCCAATGGTGATTTTTATTTTTGCAAAGTAATACCAAAGTTATGTAGGACATATTTTTTTCTCACTGGGAGCCTGCCTGTGAAAAATCGATTGGGCTCCCATTTAATACTATTTTAACGCAAAAATTGACAAAAAATACGGGTTTCAGTGTTGTAAGTATGCCTCCATACTAATTATGAAGAGTAAAAAAAAATATGTGTACACCATGCTCTATGAGGTTATTAAAACTATGTATAAATATCAAGGTCAGACATATACAGGATATCTAGTGTACCAATTTTAAAAACCAATATGCCATGTTATTCGGTATAGGCGATTTTTTTAAGATAGGGCAAAATATGGTATTTTCTGTTAGAAACAATGCTTCATGGTTAGACCGAAAATTATTACTGTTATGAAGAATAAAACCACCAATATAGATTCGTATGACAAATATGGAAGGATTTGTCCAACCTTCATCTTCCCGCCATCAGGTGGTTTTCTCTGACAAACACTCTTAAATACTAGAAATTTCTCTATATAACTGTCTTAAATACTAGAAATTTCTCTATATAACTGTCTTAAAACTCTATATAACTGTCTAATTTCTCTATATAACTGTCTTAAAACACTATAATTTCTCTATATAACTGTCTTAAAACACTATATAACTGTCTAATATCTCTATATAACTGTCTTAAAACACTATATAACTGTCTAATTTCTCTATATAACTGTCTTAAAACAGTATAATTTCTCTATATAACTGTCTTAAAACACTATAACGGAATAAACCGTAATCTTGATATATAGAGGTTTTTACTACTACATGTATATATAGATAGAAAAATGTGAGGACTCTAAAAAGGTCCTCACATTTCTAAAATGTCCTCTAATAGATAGAAATTTCTCTACAAATGTCCTCTAATAGATAGAAATTTCTCTACATACATACATACATACATACATACATAGTGATTTTTCAATATAAGAGAGGACTCTATATCTCTAATATTGAGGTTTATTCCGTTACAGAACTCTTTTAAACTAGAAATTTCTCTATATAACTGTCTTAAATACTAGAAATTTCTCTATATAACTGTCTTAAATACTATATATTTCTCTATATAACTGTCTTAAATACTAGAAATTTCTCTATATAACTGTCTTAAAACTCTATATAACTGTCTAATTTCTCTATATAACTGTCTTAAAACAGTAATTTCTCTATATAACTGTTTTAAAACTGTCAAATTTCTCTATATAACTGTCTTAAAACACTATAATTTCTCTATATAACTGTCTTAAAACTCTATATAACTGTCTAATTTCTCTATATAACTGTCTTAAAACACTATAACGGAATAAACCGTAATCTTGATGTATATAGGGGTTTTTACTACTATATATAGATAGAACATGTGGGACTACTCAAAAAGGTCCGCACATTTCTAAAAAATGTCCTCAATAGATAGAAATTTCTTACAAATGGCCTCTAATAGATAGAAATTCTCTACACACAGACCACACACATTTTTATAATGTATATGCATATAGGCCTATAAAAACTCATTGACTTTTTGTCAACCTGTTTCACGCCAATGAGGACAACTTTAAACATTTCTTTCGGCTTTAGAAAAAATCAGTGTAAATATCTGTGGAATGATCGCTAATATATAGCTCATAGTGATATTTCAGAGACGTCATATTTGTTTTGATCGACATCTAGATCACGTGTTGCAAAGATAGTGTTAAAGTGTTCATGCACCAAAACTTCAAGTTCGCCCATCGGGCGGCTGCGGTCGGTCCGTGTGAACATCCGGTTGGGGCCAGAAGAAATTGCACACGAGGTAAAGCACCGACGTCCATTTTGTTTAAACAACCGTACAGCACCATTGACATGGAAGACAACCAAAAAAGGTTGTGATGACCAGTGAGCATTGCTTTTGAAGCAGAACATTAACATATAGCTCGTAAGTAGCGTTGCACGTCGTCCTACCTACATCCTACAACGCTACGCAAATGCGATGCGGAATAAGCAAAGTCAGAATCAGTACAAAAAACAGCACTTATTGAAAATCTTTACCTTTGAGATGTAGTCCTAAATTCTATTTATATTATACGCACATTGTTTTCTTGACTGATTTTCCTTTCATGGATAAAATTGAGTATTTTGAAACGTGATTTCTTAAACCGTAAAAATCTCAATTTTAAACATAGCAGTCGCCCCACTAGATCAGTGAGTTGCCCCTGGATGTTCCCGGTTTATTTTTTAGAATGGGCACGAGCCCGCTTATTTTCGCTGATACCAATAAATTACGACATACACCCGGAAGTCAGGGAAGGTGGAGACGACTTTTGTTTAGCTTCAATTTTTGGTCACTTCGGCCCTTTTAGGGTCAACATTTCCACGGATGTAAGCGTGAGCTGGGCACCGTTTGTATTTTAAAATGAGCTAGTAGGATGCTAAGACATCAAAGTTTTCATATATGCACGGATTTGTGTCATCGAAGACTGTAAGTATACCAAAATCTTGACTGTGTGGCACAGTGAGCTACAGTGGAGCCCGTTGTTTTTTGCGAACTACCGCTCTGGCTCTATTGAGAGAGGGTTGGGGCTATCGTAGCGGAAAAGGCAGAGCAACCTCGGCCATGAACATATAATGGTAGACTAATGTTAATTTTACTTGGACTCCATGCGAATACATTCGACTGGACGAATTTCACACATTTAGAGAAATAAAACTGGCGATCAATGCAGGTCTAGTACTTTTTCGGTCCTCTTCTTCGACAGAAATCGCGTCACTTTCAACCTCCGGATTTTGCAATAGAAAACCTTCGATACGACCATGTGGCAAGGTCTTTTGTGTAGAATGTTTACATACATATATTACATTAAAGCAGTTTTTAATGATAATAAATAAAACAAAACTTCAATGAAATATCGGCAAAATTGAAAACTACTTGAATTTTCGAAATAGATGCCGGCTGTCTTAAGGATTCTTGTCGTTGCTGCCAATTTTCACCGTGAATGAAGTAAGGACGCCACACTCGACGGGTGCCTGATTTCCGCTGAGAGTAGGGTTCCGAGGGTACTATCCCACGGGGATAGTTCGTTTTTTGTTATTTCTTCAACTAAAACAGGGAATGGTAGAAATAATCCATATCATGTGACTCCCTTTTAAACCAATCAGGCAGAGGCGGACTGGGTAGTCAATCCGACCGTGGAAAATGGACTTGACCAGCCCATGAGCATATGAAAAAATCATAGGACCTATGTCATATAAAACAAACAGCAAAACAAACACGACAACAAACATTCAAACATTCCCAAGCTTAGGTAGATGCCCCCACGGCACTGCCATCTTTGATGTAACACGCATTAAGGCTGATTAAGACCCCAGTTTTCGTATCGATGTCAATAAAGAGCCATATGTTTTAAATGTTACCATGTCACCAAGAGACTCAATATTTTGGGGACACCATTTTGAAATCTCCTCAGTAGGTGTTCTACAACATATCAAAAAATTTTTTTTCAAAAAAATTCTTCCAACGACCCATTTTTGGGGAAAATTTGGCAAGTATCACCCGAAAAACCTAATTTGGACTTTGAGCCAAATTGAGGTCTCTCACACAAAAGGATTCCTATTTTTGCACATCCTTTGTTACCGAATGCCCTGGGTTTTGGAAAGCACACCGCTTACAAGTTACATCCTTATCCATTTCATATGTGGGTCCACTCCCGATTTTAACTCTTGACTATTTGAGCCATGTTTGTAACAAAACTCTCGAAAGGGTGGTGTTGTCACCCTGTGATTTTCCTTACTAAACATCTGATTCATATAAAGTTGTTACCACAGGATAGCTTGGCGTTTCTTCTTTCCATTGGTATCAAAATAAGTACTAACATTCCCATTATGACGTCATAAATTGAGGAAAGTATGGAAATACTGGATATGGGGTGGAAAATTGATATTTCCCAATTTTTCTGACTCAAAAAATAAAACGCTCTGAGTATATAAAAATGGTCATTTTTCCATCAAGGAGAGCCAAAAAAAAAAAAAACGCATGAAAACGTTTTTTTGGAGAAAAATGGAAGTTTCCCTTATTTGTCTCTATGGAAATTGACAGTTTTACTGACATGCGAAATATATGACGTCATTCTGATGTAATAGTAGGCATGTTGGTACTCATTTTGGTATCAATGCAAAGAGAAGGGTCATACAGTAGCTATCCATTGTCAAGTGTCTGTGATATTGCTGTGTCGTACGAGGCATGTTGGCACTTCTCTCCCGAAAGGGATGGTTGCCACCCCCATCCTTTACTTTGGGATCACCTTAAGCTTGTACCTTACCGATACCCCGATGGATGTTTCGTTTTGCATGAAAAGGAGCGTAAAATGTCAAAAAATTCACAATTACATTAAATAATTTGGTACCAGAAAAGCAGTTTTAGCTTTTGGGATTGTTTGAGAGTTTCTGGGCCACAAGAATTGCATGATGGTACTGATCAGTGCTATTTGTTGAAGTTGTTAAAAAACTACTTTTCTTAGGAGGGAATTCGTTACAGAAACCTCCTTGTTTGGGCTATCTTTCTGTAACAGCGCTTCGTAATTTTAGATAATAGTTCATCCAAGTGGTTTTCCACACATATAGCCCTTACCTATAACGAGGAGGTTGATAACAGTTTCTTTTTTCCTAAGCCTAAGGAATCAAACTTTCCACTAATGAAAGTATTGATAGAGGGTATTCAAAGCGTTTTTAAAGGCAAACTTGCTAGATATAGTAGATATAGCCCTACTCGACACCTATGGGGGGGCATTTCCGGGCCCAATAATTTCTCGCTACAAGTCCCAACAAAATCGCAACAGGTATGAGCCTCTATTTATACCCATATGGAGTGTTTCACTTCCGGCCCAAAACACTTTTACACGGCCCTCTTGAAAAGCAGTTGAAATTGCCTTCTAGGTTAAATAATTTTACCACATAAAAATCGTTTTGCCTTTTTTTCCTATCATCTTTTTTCTTTCATTCTTTTTGCTTCCTTACTGTACACAGATCGAATCGGTGTTAATGGGATATAACCCACTAACACAGGAAAGGAAGGTGTATTGAAAACCATGTATACATCTCCCCATTACAGTGTGGACACCAAAGTAATTTGGTTACATGCCTCAGTTTCCTAAATACAATAAATATGAGCCCGACTACCTAGAATCACATAGACATGATATCACCCAATCACAAATTGCATACTTAGAACATTTTTTAAATGCTCAATATCAAGAAAATCAGGAGAAAGTGGAATTTTGCAAAAATTTCAGAAGTTCGTGTCATTGTTGACATGAGAACAAAGAGAGATGTCAAGAGTAGTTTCTCCACAATCAATATTGCCATTATATGGAAGGGATCTCAATACATGTTGTTTTATGGTTGGCGTGCAAGAGTGCACACACAATTGCACTTAACATGTCCAGTAATTACAGCTTTATTCAAGAAGTGCTATCCTGTCAAATGAAGGTAAACAGTAAATGATGTCAACCAAAACAGCTGCTGTTGCAATCATATGTCCGTCCTTGTGTGTCTGAGGGTTGTACTGAGCAAGCTGAAGACACCCATTCGAGGGGGTATCCTTACTTCTCCTTTTACTTGTCCGGCCCAAAGTGGCTCAATTCCAAGCGGCCCATGTGGAAAATTCCACAGCAGGTCTTATGGTAAGGAGTCTACGAATTGGCAATCTCAATGTCCGTATCTTACATGCCACATAAATACCGGTCCACCAATAATGTCTCTAATCTTCAAAAATTTAACAAGAAGCATTTCCTACAGCTTAAAAGTACTCTTCTCAGTTATTTACTTTGTGAAGCAAAATTATTAAGTTTTATCACCTTAAATCCTGTTTTACTTCACCTACTTTCAGCGCGACGAAAATCTCAGTTCACTCGGGCGGCGCCATCTGAAAATTGGTGTCATCGCTGCATTGTTTTTATTGATACTCATCACATGACAATAATGCTAATCAAAGATTATTGAACGTTGTAGAAAATCAATAAGCTATCCATCAATACCAAAAATTGATGGCGAGTGACGATGAGATGGCGAAAAGGGAGTTTTGAAGGGTTGAAAATTAAAGGTATTTTGTAAAGAGTTTGCCTCAAAACCATGAAAATCTTACATAGATGCCTGCGACACCCATAACTACCACCATATCATTCAAAGAGTGAACTTGCTGAGCATTTCAGCCAAATTTGGTGATGATTGAAGGTTGCCGAATATTGCAGATTGTGGATTGTTTGGGAGATGTCGCAATACAAGTCCACAGGGAGTATATAGGAGTCCCTGACATTTTCCCAGTCGGGGGGTTTGCATTCAAAGCGTGTGAGATGAATGGGAAATTAGGAAAAAAACACTCTAAAATATATCACTGATATTTTTGTTTCTGTTCTATGTTTTATGTGAACCTATTAAAGATTCCTTTGATATGTTTTGATAGATGTGCCATAATTTTTATATAGTTTTTTCCATGTTTAAAAGTTGGTCCCAAGTTGTGGAAAAGTTGGTTTGATATGTCTACCAATAATAGGTCTGAGCCGTGTGTGGGGGAAAAAAATTGCTGCAAATTATGATGAATGATATGAGTTTCATTTATTTTGGTTGAATCAATTTCATGGGCCATATTTGACCAATGTATGCAATTAATTGTCTGATTGATAACTCAACGTCCTGAATCAGACTCTGTTTTTTTCATGGGTGAAGTTTCTGGCCAAATCGACAGTAGCCCAAGTGAATGCTTGTTGTACCGTGTAAATAATTTGTGATACTTCAAGCACTACCAATGTAATTATTATTATGGTGTAATATTATAATTATTACTATTGTAGTATATTAATTTTTTTTTATTATATTATTATGATTAGTATTATACAATCATCATTAAGTATCATCGTTTCATGTGTAAGGATTGTTGTGCTTAGATACTGGAAATGGTGTTAAAATTTTGGGGCTATTTTGAAACAAGGTAAACATCCATCAT
>JAMKCH010067772.1:0-13240 GCA_023653785.1 Ophioderma brevispina | reverse complement strand
TATCGCTGCTAATCCTTAAAACATAAATTTAGTCCATTTCCAAAAGAAATACAAACAAAAAAAAATGTAGACGGATAACTTCCATATGAGTTAATAATAATGCATGATTATTTATTATGCTTAGCAAATATAGGTGGTAGATGCGTAAATACACATTTTTCGAGGGCCACTCAACTTTAAAATTGACATTAGCCTTATTAGTCTTATCTCTTATGATGAAGCCACTTCATCACATCACGGTACAGGGTCATGTGCCATTCATACACGGCTACCGGTCACGTGACATTCATACACGGCCGCCGAGCAGCTTTTTGCCGTGTATGAGGCCTCGGCAGTGAGCTTCACTACCTACACGGCTGGCCGGGCAGCTAACAACCGGACGCTATATACCACAAACAACCAATCGAGGCGGCCGTGTATAGTCTTTGCCGTTTAATATAAGAACGTTATGGAAACGTTGTGCGACACGTGTCTGCATATTACGTCGTCAAACGTCTAGAAACGTTCCAAAAGACCCACATAATCAGTAAGCACAACACGTTTTCAAAACGTTTAAAAAAGACGTTTTAGTAGTAATATTACGTGGGCGGTTTGGTGGAAGCTCAAAAACGTGTGTCAAACGTGTCTCCAAGTTTTTGACTGGTGTGACCACTTTGTTAACGTTTGAAAACGCGCGGAACGTTATGTGTTACCTGGGGGAGGAATACTCTAAGCTTTGCTTTTTCCCAGCGAGCATGTGCCCCGGAAGTTTCTAAGACTGTGATCATTTTTTCTTGATACAAGTGTATTGGGGGAGAAAAAACCACAATTGCGTACATGTTTAAAGTAGTTGTTAAAACACCAAGTAAAACTTGATGGTGACATATAACTATTATGATTATAGAGGGCCGAACGGACACTTACTAACACCACGTATTGAATGGAGAATCGATTTGGAACTCAGCCGTTTTCTTCCTTTTCTGTTAATTACAGCTGGAAAAGTAACTTATGAGAATTCTACAGACTATCCTTCACTTTGAAGTTTATCCTTGCAAAATTTCAAAATATTTTTCAAATCACTGATAGTGTCTTTAATTTTCCCCTAAGTGTACGGTTACCTCTGAAAAGACTTCCTGAAACTGGCTATCTACGAGCTGCGTCGGATCTAGCAAACTTCTCAAAATTCCTTGTTCAGAGGATTCTCGTGTTTCCCCTCCGCAGTATCTAGCTCCAAATCGCCAATTAGCTGGAAGTAGTAGAATCTGTTCAAAGGAAGAATCAAAAAACTACACGCCCGTTGTAAGGCACTCACGCCAGACGCCATTTTATCACCAAAACTGTACTGTGCTCTCATAGACACTACCCCCCCCGGGGAATTGTTAAAAGTGGGGGTAAATTAAAAAATTTAAAAACAAGCATCATCTCCCTTTCGGTCTTCCTCAGGATTCTGTGGTCGGGCCTCTCTTTTTATAATGTACACAACATACTGTATGCTTTCAATCATCCCGGGAAGCACAATATTTGCTTTACCCACATGTATGCTTGATTGATGTGCAGCTCTATTGACATTTGTCCTAAGATTGGATGGGATGCAAAACATTGCTTGTCAAAAGACTCTCTCTTTGTAATGAGGCAAATCAGTGAGTGGAGCGCTGGAACAAACTCAAAAATTGAATGATGAAAAGACAAAATTTGTCATCGCATGTTCATCCTATTAGTCACAAGTCGCCTCAAAGATATTACTATCAGGGTTCGGGGACCAGTGGATGTTACCCATTCCTCGGCAATTAGAACCCTGGGGTCGTGTTTGATCAGACAATGTCTAGGACTGAAAAACATGTATAGGTCATCATTAAGTCTGTTAACTTCAACCTTCGCAATATTTACCGGATCCGCAGCTTTATCACATTTGAGAGTTTGTCCCATCATCTGGTCCGTTCACTGATTTTATCTCGCATTGAATATGCCATTCACTTTTTGTATGGAATGTCGGCCAGAGATCGGAGTAACTTCAATTTTGCATAATAGAGCCGCCAGGCTGGTGGGTCCAGATCTGATAGAATTAACCAGCCCCCACATCACTCCTTAAGAGCCCCATTGCTACCAATGAGTGACGCGTTGTCTTTAAGGCTTATGCTTCTTACTTACAAGGGCATTTCCGGACAATTGCCATCTTACTTGTCCGACTACCTCTCTTTGTATATTCCTGGCAGGCCAGGATTGCGATCTGCCGATGACAAGACCTTTACTGTTTCCGCCACACGGTGTCGTATGGCTGCAGTAAGGTCAACCATTGGAAGTTGACGCCTGCCTACGGCGCTTTTTCAAGCTTTCCTCAATATCCTTTGTGAGTTTTACAATCTAGTGGACAGTACTCCGGCCACGGCGAATCCCTGCTTGTTTCGTCAGGCAGATGGGGTTCGACGACGGGCTTCAGCCGAGCCCAGGATCATCCCTCTCAAGAGTTTGAAGGGAGACACACAGTAGTGAAATTGGGCGGTAGTTCTTAGGGTTGTCGACAGTCTTGTTTGGTTTAGGGATGCTATGAATAGCTCTCCTCCAGATCTTGGGTAAGACTGGTTGGTAAGGCAGCTCGTGTAGAACTCCTGGAGCCAATCTAGACATCGTGGGCCGCATGCGCTCAAGAACTCCGGCTGGTTGTTTATCAGGGCCCGGGGCCTTCCACTCTTAGTTGGCTGATAGCAGAGCTAAGCTCATCATAGAAGCAGGATGTTAAAGTGACCCGTCCACGCCAGGGGCTCGAACCGAAGTTGGTGATCTCTTTTGTTTTTGACAGAGCGAGTGTGATCCTTATCAATGCTTCTTGAAAACGACCATTTTCAGGAGTGGCTCAGCGATTGAGTTGGCAGTCACTGACCATTTCGATGGTTTTTGAAATTCTGCCGGTGAGACGGTTTATAGTCTTCCAGCCTTCCTGCTGGATGGGTGAAGTCGATTCCTTGGACCGTCCTCCCAGCGCTCACGGCGTTTCCTGTCCAAGCAGTTTGTCAGATCTGAGCCTTGGATGAAGCTTCTTCCCGGGTTCAGATTTAATCATTGTAAAGAGTATCACTTCCTCCATCCCAGGACATGATTTAACTGCGACGGCAGCCACGTGGGATAGTCTTTCTTTGCTATTTGGTAAAGAGTTGGCAGAGTGCTGTGTAGATTGTCCAGGTTGAGGAGTTGGTGCCGGAAAGTTGGGCACATCTGAGTCCACCAGGTTCTTGAACGGGTCCCAGTCTGCCTTGCGGAAGTTCCACCTTTTCACTGACTTTGTTGGTACAGGCTTAGCTAGGCTCTCCTGGGCGATCAGTGATGGTCTGGGTTGGGACTTCGGAACGCGGTCGAACATTACGGTGAATGGAGATGTGTGGTCCCATGTTTGCAAAAGCTAGTTCAGGGTTTGTAGACGTATTCCACCTACCAAGTTGAAAGTGTCTGGTTGCTTGGGGTCGTGCAAAATTGTACACCGGATTTTTAGGCCCCGTGCCTCTAGAGTAAGCTCCACAGGGTTGGTTTTCCTGTAGCCCCAGGTAATGCTATGGCTATTAAAGTCGTCAGCATAAATGCAGGGTGAACCATAAGTTGGTAGGGAGTGCTTGGAGCCGATTGGTTAGGTGTCCTGTAGACATTGGTGACATGAACGCCTGCAATTTTGGGTAGGTACCCATTCCAGGGTGGATCTAGGTTGAGGTGGCAATGGTTTCCATTGGGCTGAGTACTAGCAAATTGTGGCATCCCATGGGTAGCGCTCTCGGAGTGCAGCTAGGGTGTAGACGAAAGGTCAGAAAGGAACTGTCAGTAGCGTGTGTCTATTGGAGGAGAATTGCAGAGTGAATTGGTGGTATGAGTGAGGTGTTCGATGATGATTAGCCCTAGTGAGACCTCCACGTGTAATGAAGCCAAGAGATGCTATCTGATTTGACATCTGGTGATGACTGCCTGATAAGGGCACGTGGCCAGACTGGCATCAGATTTAGTGGCAAAGTTGTTTGGTTTGCGAAAACACTAGTGAAATATCCAGGCAAGTGTTACTAAGGTAATGCAATGGACAATTTAGTTTTTGAGCTGCGAAGCAAGCACCTCCCAAATCGCACGGAAACTCTGTTAAGTGTCACTGTATTGTTCGTCCGTTCGTTAGGTAACATTAAAATGATGATATCCCATTGATGCTCAGTTTACAGTTGTTCCGGGTAATTTATTTCCAATCGGCACGAACACGCTTATTTTCACTGAGTACTAGAGGTAGGATTTGGCCCGATTACCGAATTTTCCAGGGGGGAAGGAACGCCGGGGCCGGGGGGGGGGGGGGGAAGGACGCCACCGATGTTCGATACAAGAGTTGGGATTTTGGAGGTTGCCAGGCTCCTGTGGAGCTTATGGAAAAATCCCTTAAATCGGCATTAATATGCCTGATGATTCCTCCCAAAACCGCTGAGATTCATTCAATTTTTACCATTACGGAAAGGAGGACATCATTTAAAGCAATTTTTGTTCTGCGAACTTTTAGTTCGAAAGAAATTTGGAGAAAAATGCATTAGAAAATTCAATTTTCGCGCCATTTCAAAAATTCATAGACTGCTGAGAACGCTTATTTATTCAAATGTAGTCTTCATTCTCAGTGATATGGGGTCCTACCACGCCTATGACTCCACGAGGTCTGAACACGAACGGATACAAACGTACAAGAGACTACGGCGCTCATTTGCACACATGTATCCCGACATATTGACAGGATCGTTCTTTCAGATCGCACCACATTTGCTCAAACTTCCTTCCAAGACCTGATTTATTGTCATAGTTGATCGCATTTTTTCGTGAATTTTAACGTATAAGATTCGCTTTATGGGTGTGGACCTTTTGCAGAGTAAACCGTTTCGCACAGTTATGGGAGGAAAAAAACTGACCGTATTCATGAGCCGTAACACCTAGAATCTATATACATGTTTTACTGGGCATTTATATAGAAGTGCTAATTTATGAGGGATGCAAATAAATCCGACGTCCTCCCCCCTCCCCCTATAGGGGGAAGTGGACGGCAATACGTGGATCTGGGCGGGTATGGCAAGCATAAGGCCATAACGTATTGCCGCCAACGCGTTGCGAGAAAGAGTAGCAAACGTTGCAAAAATTTCACAAGCATGCGGTGTCGGCCAATTTAAAAATATCAATTTTGTGAAGTATTTCAAAAATAGACCCAACAACGCATTGCAAAGTGTTCTAGCAAGCGTTGTGGAAATCACAACGCGGTGCAAAGCCTTCACAACGCGTGCGAGATCAACAATGCATTGCGAGCTTACACATGCGTGCAAAGGTCCCAAGCCATAGGGGTAATAACGTATTGCCGCAAACACGTTGTGAGACAAGTGCAACACATTGTGAAATTTCGGCAGCGCGTTGCGGCGTCGGTCAATCATAAAATCATGAATTTCTGGGGACGTATTCAAAAAATAGATTTCAAAACACAAAGCGTTGCGGGCAATTAGTTAGGACCCTCACAACGCGTTATTAGCCTTCACAACGCGTTACGAGTTTCACAACGCGTTACAAACCTTCCCAACGCGTTGAGAAGGCAATAAGGGTCATAACGTTACCGCAAAGTGTTGTGAAGGTTTGCAACGCGTTGTGAAGCTCACAAGCGTGTGGAGAATTATATCTTTGAAATTGCGTCAAAAAAATCTCTTTGATTTTGATTGGCCGACCTTGCAAACGCATTGCTGAAAGGTCGCAACGCGTTTGTGTGACTTCTCACAACGCGGTTGCAGCAAAATGTTATGACCCTTGTGGCCCTTCGCAACACGTTGTAAAGCTGGCAACGCGTGTGAAAGTCGTGCAAAACGTGTTTGAAGGTTTGCAACACGTTGAAAGTATCTAACAACGCGTTGTAAAACCTCCACACCTAAAACCCGCACTAATTACAGAGTATCGTAATTACAAGGACCGTCTCATTTATTACAATACTTTTACATGACTCCGATGTTTTGGGTCTGTAATGACGAGACGCCGAGAGTCTTCGTAATTTCAGGGTCCCCGAACTGATATCATTAACTTGAGCCATTGGGAAAAAGTCAATCACAAAGAATAGGATTTTGCCACTACCTTATGGAATTCGGCAGGCCTCAACGGATATAAATAAAAAAACTGCATGTTCATCACGTTGATGTCATGTTGAAAACTTGCAGAAACAGAAGCTGAATTCACCCATCCCATGGGGAACATGGTAGCTATAAACATGGAGCTGAGATTCACCGTATTATTTTACAAATTACATGATATGCCAGGATTCTTACCTGGGATGTTCCAAACTTGCATAAGTAGCGCCATACGAACCAAATATCCGGAAGAACCATAGGTTTGTTGGTCCATATATCTGTTGTTTTACCAGAAAGCCCTTCGATAGAAGGAAACTTTTAGCCTTACAAAATTGCCACGTCTCATGAAAAATCTCCCTCACGTTGCAATAATTATAAGGTCAAAGAAGGTCAAGATGAAATTTTCGTCCCATTTTCAAACTCTTAATATTTTTCAGTTGTTATTTCAATTGTTGAAATAATACATAATTTCTCAAAAATTAATTATTTAAAATTTATGATATAACGAATAAAATAAAATTCATGGATTTTATTTTCTACAATCCACTAAAATATGAATTATAATATCTTACAAATTTTATATAATATAAAGGCGACAGCAAATTGGTTATTCAAGGTAGTGTCTTTTGATCGCTTCGCTCAATTTTCTTTATGCAGATGGAACCGTGAACCCCGGCAATGATGCTGAATTAAACTGTTAGCAAACACGTGTGGTTCTGTTACATGACCGCAGGCTGCAGCTGTCGGCGCGCGCAGCATGCTCGTGATACCGATGCATGGATGATGACGGCACCAAAAAGCACACTCAGTCTCAGCAAAGTCTGCATGCCACATGTTACTTTATGAAGTGTACATTGTGTGCACGGTTGAATCAATCTCGAAAGAAACCAAGAACAGGAAGTCTTGGCATGCATCGGGTTAGCATTGGGGTTACTGCGGACGCGGCCATCCATCCATCATGCCGGCACTGCATCTGCAAAAACTAGTCCAGCGTTGCTATGGACTAGACAACTCCATATAAATATATCATATGGGGTGGCAGTGGCGTAGCTAGGATTTTATATTGGGGGGGGCAGTGTCCACAATCTCAAACTAGTACAAACGGAGTTCATACTGAAATTGAGGGGCATGTCAGTCGAGTCATTTCAATCTTTTGCATTCACATTTACGAATCACCCTAATAAAATCCATTTCTAGTATAACGACATTACATTTAAGTCAAATCGTGTAGCTCGAATCCCGACAAGAATACCCCAAAATTTCAGGGCTTAATATTTCTGTGAAGAAAACAGGAATTGCAGGAGATAAAAAAAACAAGAAGTACAAGTAGTGCATTGATAAATATGCCGGCATTAGGCTTATTGTTCTTAGACTTAGTGATAATGACTTCGACCCATTCCGGTCGCGTGCGATTATCCTGTCGATGCATGGAATATTCTTTTCTAGGTCGTCCGATGCAATTGCGAAAGACGGTCCCCGGCATGAGTTCGTGGGGTGTGTGAATTTGCCGTGTGCAAAAAACATTTAGTACACCACTTTAAAAACGATGGGGTCAAAATTATTAACCCCTTTTATTTGTGGCCACTTTTATTTGACATGGGGCTGGTGATTTCCATGTTCGGGCGGTCCAATTTGTCCAATATTGTATGATTTGAACCTCATCAAATTGCAAACAGAAAAGAAAACAATTTTGTGTAATATACTCTGAACATAGTCCAAAATAAAGATTGAAGTCTACCAAATAAACCCAGTGGAACATGTAGAACATAAGGGGGCAACGTTTGTACAGGGGGTAAAAAATTAGGAATTGTTCGAAGTGATTAAATGACTGTACCCAAGATTGGGCTTACTCCTTAGGGTTAAAAAAAGGTATAGTTTGCCCTATATACGCGTTAGTTTTAGTTAACATAGGCACATAACAGTTCAGGTCATCCTGGGGTAAAATTCAAGGAATGGTCCGATTTTGATCGGACTGGTTGTAAACTGTTAAATTTGTCCCCACTAGATGTAAATTGAAATAGATTCTTTGTTTGAACTTTTTATATAAGGATAATAAGGCGAGTTGGGATCTAGCTTGTGCACCTCTCCATGACCCTGTAAGCCCCGTAATTTGCATTCCAATTAGGCAATTCAAATATTAAGACAGCCGTGCAACCAGTTATTTTCGGGTCTACTGTACCATTAGACGAACTATTTGACACCAATTTTTAAACGAACGACCCCGATATCTGAAAATTTACCCCCCATTGTGGACCTTGAACCTATTTTGACCCTCATAATTTTTTTTTTTACTATTGAACTGCAAACTTGCACCGATATGGCCAACTATACCTTTTTTAATCTGAGACATGTTGGCATCACTTTGTACCTGTTTTGATACTTTTCAATATTTTGACCCCTGTATTAAACCTTACCCCCTTAAAATATATGTTCCACTCCTTGATGTAGTGACTTTGGATATGTTGTTTTTAAAGGTATTCAATACCAATTCTGGTGGAATGATTCTGTTGCAAGTAGTGTTGAGTGAAGGCAGCATTCATTCTATTTGATGGGCCTATTTTCTGGTTTTTCGCATCTTATTGAATGACCCTAAACTAGGTCAAATGACCCCATAAACTTATCTTTGACCATATGAGCCAAACTATGTCAGTTTTTCTGACCAAAACCAGGGCTTATTTTTCGAAAATACATCATGGCATTTTACTTTGACCCACCATATCCACCCTTTTAAACCCCAATGAGGTTATTTCAACCATAATTTGGGGTCACCACACTTTGAACGGTTTCCTCGTTGTCTTGCAAATGGACACACGTTGGCCTGCCGGGGTCAAAAAATTGGACCCATTTGGGGTCATTTGGAACCCATAATTTTAAGCGGTAGTATTACACCCTTTGGTGACACTTTTCAATTCTGTAACTTTGTAGTGCAGTGATGGACAATGTGTACATATAAACTTCACGGCTAGTGGTGGCCAAGGCCTCATTTCATTATTGCAATTCACCAAAAAATGTCAAAAAGAAATTACCAGCAAATACGAAGGCAAAACCACAAACCAATTTGGGTGCGTTGATGTGGGGTCCGGGTCATGAGTGTTCCCGTGACCTATATACGACCTCGTCCTAGTTCGTTATTTAATAACCAAAAAAAATCAGATATAACCCGTCCTTAGTGGAGTGATTCTTCAACTCCCAAATGTTGAATAAAATATGCTCTTAAAAACATATAAAAAATCAGAAGTTTTTCGTTCAAGATTTCGCTTGTACATGTTTTAAAACCAATGGCTATGTCTGAAATTGGGATTTCTAGCCCGCCGCCCTCCCCTGATTACTTGGTTTGTGCTTATGCATTGAGACAAGGGTTCTAGTGGGGAAACGATGAGGGGGCAAAGGTGATTTAGGATAACTTGGGTCATTATATTGCGCAAAATCATTATTGAACACAATCGAATGACCTATTTGGGACCACTGTCCTATTTTTGTGGCGCCAGCTATAGATGGAGGACCACTTATCCAAATCGTTGTGCGTATTGTAATGTGTCCACTAAATGTTTAATTTTTTTGTGGGCCGCAAGGCTAAGCTTGGCAGAGACAATTAGCAATCGTTGTGCGTTGTGTGTATGTGCGGTGTGTGTTTGTATGGAGTTGGTGTGTCAAAAATTGTTAAGTTTTTTAAAATTACCTCAATTGAAAAGTTTAAACTTCAAATTGGGAACCAAACTTCTGTCATAGGTGCACAATTGGATCCCTCATATGTTGAACGAGGTCAAGGTCATGTTGGAAAGGTCCAGGTAAAGGTCATGTGAGGTCAAGTGGTTAAAAAAAGATGGCTTAAAAATGTATAATTGATCTAAATTGAAAAACTGAAGTTCAATGGGAAACAAATTTTGACATAAGGCTGACACCATGCGATCCCTCATATGTGATGAGATCAAGGTCAAGTGCCAGGGGCAAAGTCAGGGGCGGCCCCCACAGCTTATATTCTTTGAATATAGCGAGCGCGAAAGCCGAGACCGCAAAATTCTAGTTAATAAGTGACATCCAATGCCAAAAGTTGAAGTTAAAGTGGGAAAAACCAAAACTTGTGTCATAGGGGTGATGCGATTCTCATGTTGATTAGGTCCAAAGGTTAATGTGTCAAGGGTAAAAGTCAGTTGTGAGGTCAAGTTTGAAAAATCCAGGGATAAAATATGTTAAAATGGACCAATTGAAAAGTGGAAACAAATAAAAAAGAGGTAGTCAAATTGACCCCCAATGACGAGCAAACTATACACCAACTACAATTTAGTCAATTGTGACTGACTTTGAAGTCACTGTGTACTAATTGCTAGTCATATAAACCTGTTATATTCATAAATTATTAGAAATTAGGACAAAATGACTTCCGTAGTAGTCAATAATTGACTACAAAGTGGTTGGTGTATAGTTGACTTATATGGGGGTCAATTGACTACCTAGGCTATTTTTAAGTGTGTAGGTGCACCAAGGGATCCCTCATATACGTTTCAAGGTCATGAGAGGCCACGCTGATATTCTTTGAATTTTGTTGGAGCCGAAGCATTGAGAACGGCGAACATTCTAGTTTTCACCTTTAATGGGTAGCAACATTATCAGGAAATTGATATATGCCGTATTAAAGTAATTGTCCTAGATATGAGCAAACTATACTTTAGGAACAGATGAACATGTCTATATATGTATGAAGCAAATTGTACAAAATTCCCTGTTATTTTACAAACCTTCCAATCTCAAAACCCCCGGGGGGGGGGGCAATTGTATTCAAAGACGGATTATGATTGCGTGAACATGGACTTTCAAAATGCACCTAAACACGTAATTTCACCGACTAAAAAAACAAGCAAAAACATACCCTAAACAAGTTATTTTATCTCTGCTTTTGATACCCTAAACAGACGCAGTGCATGATATAGTAAATATCCCTGGATTTTCTGGCTGGCTTTACTTTCCAAGTTCTGATTACAATATTTTTGGATGATTTTGAATCCCTGCTTAATGGATATAACAGGACAATTTCAGGTTTAGAAAAAAACATACACTTTTTTTCAAAAAAACTAAATTTTGATGTTTTTGACACCCTAACGCTGTACGCGCGTACATCGCTTGTGGGAAAAAAGACACCCGTTTTTACGGTGTTCTTGTTCACGCAATCATATCCACCGTGAATACAAGTGGCCCCCCCGGGCAAAACCCAGACAGAAGGGCAACATTGTATAACTTTAAGTATGTAATTAAACATGTACCTCTCAGAAAATCTAATTCCAAACAGTTCACTTGTTCTGGTCCCCTTCTTTCCCCTTTTTGTCTAGACGGAAATCATAATTCTGGACCGTTTAGAACGCATACGCCCGCTTCCCCGTCAAAACGGTGCGTATCGTGTGCACGTAGACGTAGTACACGAACGAACACGTTTTGCGCGTTTTGTCATGTCCAAGGAAATTTAGGCCAAGAGTTTAAGAAGACATTGCGCCCAATTTGTGATTTTATATTTTAATATAAACGCGATGGACAATTATAAACAACCAAACATATAATACATACAGGTGTGAAATGGAAGGGCTTTGTAACCAAAAAATAAACTGAGTCACCCCATTCCGGTCAGCGACACAGGTGCAATGGAATTGTCTTTATAACCAAAGAAAACGGCGCATCCACTACAGGCATTGGCATTAATTCTCATACTAATAGATGGGTATTTGAAGAAATGGTTCTAGTCATTAATCAAGAAAGATTTGGTTTGGTATCTTATTAAAATAAAGCATGTCCATGCCTAATTGATAATACCTTAATGATTTCTTTGCAGTAAGCAAACCGTTTCGTAGAAAAAAATGCAAAGGCAGGCTTTAGGAACACACTATTTAAATAAGATGTGCATGCTGCCGTTATACCCGTGGGAGAGAGGACGATTCGTTGAACTGAGGGACATATTGTTCGCTTGACTATGGATATTGAAATACCCCGAACCAAGGGTAAGCCAATCAAGCAACGATTAATTCGCTACTCATAACAGATACTTTTAGAGGCGAAGAGACACATCGCGCTTCCTATTAGAAGGTCGGCCAGGATTAGGGAAGACCAGCGTATGCGCCAAGATGCGTATGGGACTGGGGCAAATCCATCAGGTAAATCTCCTTTGAACACATAAGTTACTCTATAAGTAAGTGGGATCTAAACTAACGAAGTAATGTGCAAGAAGAAATACACACGCAGCTCTTGCCCTCTCTTACCAAGTTGAATCACCAAGCTTTGTGGACAAAAACCCGGACTAGGAGAATCAGTTGTATTGTACTTGATGCTCTCGATGAGGCTGATCCCAACCTATTCAGCTACAGTAATGTGGGAAATATCGTGAAAACAATAACTTATGATGATTGGTGCAGTTGTCGGGTCCTGGTACAACAAGCCGTGGCGGAGAGTGAGCGAATTAACGGACCTTGGCGTGGGTACCCCATCTTGAACTTCACTTTCAAGGGTTACTAAATCCGGCATCCTGGAATATGGTGGACACTTTCATCAGTTGTGGAGAAGTCCTAAGAGTATACGATTAGGTAGGAAGCTTCAGAAGTACGTCGAAGAAAACAAGCTTCTGTGGATGCTCAGTCCCACTGATAGCTCTACTAATATATGGTTACTGGCAGACTTACTGGTGGAGGGAAGAGATACCAAACAGAATTGGTTGCCTGGATGATGACATATTGACCTCATGTAAACTTCTATCCGAAGAGGAGAGAAAAGCTATTCAAAAGGTATCACTTTAATGTTAAAAGGACACATTAGCATGAAAAACAATAGCAATTTAGCAAAATTAGCAATTATTATTTAAACTGTAATGTTCATCATTAAACTTACACAATCTTAAATCAAAATAATAAATTTCTTATGAAGCAAAGAAGACATAAAAACAAGGAAAACAAAAGAATTTGAACACAAAAATGCGGATAGTCTGCGAAATGCAGATGACGGCAGTGTCTGTTTGCATTCACATGAAGATATGTTGCTAATCCCGGCAATAGTACAGCTAGTCCACCCTTTCCCTTGTCAGATCAATATCAAGCCTGATACAATGTCTGAATACCGGTGTGTCAGGAGATAATTGTCTTCCGGGCTCACAGTCCGGAACAATTGGTAAAACAATAGGGCGACATGACTTA
>JAMKCH010067768.1:0-16752 GCA_023653785.1 Ophioderma brevispina | reverse complement strand
CAAATCCCATCTAAAGTCAGGACAGGTAAGGAGACCAATAACAATGCAACCTCTACCCAATGTAAATGTGGCAAAATGGGTAGCTAAGGGAAGAATCAATCATCGATGAAGAGTCAAAGCGTAATTTACGTAAGTTTCTTTCGTGAAATCATTATAATCCTGAAGAAAAACCAAGGGAAAGGTGAGTATTTAAACGTTAGAATCATGTTCTGTTCAAACATATTCTCTTTCTGTATTCTGCCACAACATCTCACTTCAAACCTATCGCGGTATCGCAGTCCAAACTGCACCGATTGACAAACCATGAAAGAGCAAGAGGTCAAGTTAATTTCTGTCCCTGAAACTTATGTGATGTTGTTATAGTGAGAGGTTATTTGTTAAGTAATCTTAAAGGAATACGCCGCGATTTTGCTGATCCGAACATAAAAAATAAAAAAAATGCATCAAAATTTGTATTTTAGTATTTTTGTTACTAGCATGGATGTCCTAATATAACCGCAAGTGTTTGGCTTGAAATCAGCGTCTATTAAAGACAAAGGAGTACTTTTATTTGATTCTGTAATTTCTTATGTGTCCGATCAAAATTCCGACTTGGGATCAACCAAGAAAAAGCCTTTCCTCCCTTTAACTATTCCAAATTTCCAAAGCGAATTTTGAGATATCACCATGACCTGGCACATTTTGCCCTCAAACACAAATATTATTAACTTTAATCTTTGTTCTTGTATTGTGTAAACCACAATCAGGCTGTTAGTGGAGATTTGACGCTATCACTGTCTGGTGGCCGGGATCACTGCAATCTCTATTGCGGGAGACGGTATGGCAAATTTCCTCAATTGCCCGGGAATGGCAAAGTCCAATTCAAATTTCTGGAGACTCTAATTCTAAAGAACGACATGCATTTTGGATATGTATAATAAAAGTATCGGTCACACTTTGAATAGCACAGTACTTTGAGGTCGGGTAATTAAATTGATCTTAATGACGAATACTACGGGGAAACTAACAAACAACACCTTTTGTTATAAGAGGTTTATGCATGAAGAGGTGAAACACCTCTATTATATATTAGCACACACTGGTCTCTAACTGTGGATAACAAACTCTAACCATTTAAAAAATCACAAAGTTGGCATTCAGGTAACTTGGCGTTTTTGCGTTTCATCTGGCTTATATTAGCATCTCCTCCCTTGAGCAGTGTTGTCTTGTTTTTCCTACTCCTAGGTGGTTTCTTGGTTTTCTTTCCTCTAGATAAACAACATATTACCCAAATATAATTATTATATTTTGTCGTCTTCTTTAAATCAATCAAAATTGGGTACCCTATCTAGAGCATAATTTAACTTTTGAATGGTTTGTCTCGTGTAGGACTTTTTCCACCCTACTAATTGTTACTAATTCTCTGTAATTCTTTCATTTCCTTTCATTTCCTAATTTCATTTGAAATTTTGTAAACCAAACTAAAAATAGATTTGTCAAACAAAAGCTGATATCAAACCACACCACATTACCATCACCAGCTTGCTTATAGTCCAAAAGAAATGATTTTGACCATTTGAGATTAACCCTTCATATTATAAGATCTTGCTGCTGAAAAACAGCCTTTCAGTAGAGGCCTTTCTTATAAAGCTATCAAATATTTCCAAATAACTCAAAACTTTAAACACGATATACTGCTCTATCCGACCTTTAGCATTTTAACTATCTTCTTTGGTACATGTATGTCAGATTGGCCAATACAATTTACCACATGTCAAAGTGACTCATTTTACTTGGGGAAAACTTTCATGAACATAACAGGCAGTGCGCCTAGTGTTTCATTTTATTTCCTTTATTGTCTTCACACAATCAACATGTATTGAAGCATTTTCATGTCTGTTTAAACCCTTCAATATCTATCAGATATTCAGGACAAAGTTTAGTTACCTTCCATGTTTTTTTAAATAGTGTTAAAACACCTACTTGTTCCAGTTGGCAGGCTCCAATAAATTGGTGTGTTTCTTTGTAAGTGTCAATATTATGTCTTAATTTACGTTCTAATTTTATTTTTATATTATTTTATATGATTCAGGGGTGTGTGGTGATGATGTCAAACAAGAGATTCAGTAAGCTTCCCACAATGCATTGCTCCATGGAGGTTTTTGTACAGCTACTGATGTGATCGTTGGAGAAGTTTGATATGTCATCATTCAACACAGTCATGGTACCCGATCATTTTGATAATTTGATTGTTGCTTTATTATAAAGTTGTTTTTTTAATATTATGTGCAATTTTTTTTACTGTTTAATAAAGTTTAATAAAATCGGTATTGCTGTTCAAATAATTAAAATCCAACTTACAATCTTAATTTAATATACAAATTCTGTCCAAACAAGTTTTGGAATTCTCACCAAAGGAGACTACATTATCATACTTCATAAACTTATTAAGATTAACATAACCCCGTCTCCTTCGGATTTCTTCCTTCTTTTGCGTTTTTTTCCCTGGCGAGTATCATCCTGCTTTCCTCTAACCATAACTCCTCCACCCATAACCTGCTCACCATTCCGCTCCACAAGCACTCTTCTCTGTGATAGTTTGTAGCTGTTAGCTTGAGTTGTAAGAGGCAAACCCTGCCGGCATGTCTGGGACACATTGGCATGTTTGGTCCATGGTGGCCTGCAGTCATGTTAGGTGGCAGGCCCGCATGTTTGTCCCGATGTGTGTGGCATATTAGTTGCATGTGTGGGGGCATGTTTGGTTGGCTGTTCCCCGGTCATGGCCCGGACATGCCATCTGCATTGACCACAGGATGGTCTGTTGTTGATGGCTTTGTGCGGCTTGGTGGAGGGTGGTCTAGGTCTGCGGGAACACCTCCTCCTGTAGTTAGTTACAAAAAAAATAGCAAGTGAAGCTCGATGCCGCTGGCGGATGATGATGCTGCAGGAGAAAACATTAATTGACACGTGTAATTTGTCAAGGAATTTTGATTTCTTAATGACTTCAATAACCTTTTGTTCAAATCTCATTTCAACAATTCAAAAATCTAGCTGAAGAATGGCAATTTTGTCACTCCATTATTTTGAAAAATGACATTGTTTCATTATTTATAAATTTTCATGAAACTGTTTTTACACTTGAGTCGAAACAACTAATTTTCATCTTTTATTACTGTAGTTAAAATTTTCAAACCAAATTACTACCATCATTAAGAAATTAAGTTACCATTCACAGTACTACTGCTGCTTCAAACTATTTCGACCTTTACAGAAAACATGGAATCATGTGTTTGTTGATTTCTTGTACGCCGTGGGTTCTATAAACCAGCATCAATGATTGCAGAGCCATCAATGATGGTATCAAAGAGGACAGTTTTTGTGACCAACCTTACTTAACGTACAATGGGAAATACTATGATAAACAAGTTAACTTGGAACAAAAATTTTGGTAATTAAGAACACGGTAGTTCTCACCCATCCGTCTTGCCCCTATTTGTGATCACAACATGTTGTAACATTGTATGATGGGTTTACAAGGTCATATATGGTGCAACCACTGCCTCGTGACCATATATATGGATAACAAGTCAGTGGGTGAGTGTTTCTTCTAGCTGATTTTGGTTTCAATGCATGGACCTTGAATCCAATCTGTTAAACCTGATATGGATGTTGGGGCAGTGGATCTTCTGACCAAGGAATT
Source organism: Ophioderma brevispina (assembly GCA_023653785.1). Classification (NCBI taxonomy): domain Eukaryota; kingdom Metazoa; phylum Echinodermata; class Ophiuroidea; order Amphilepidida; family Ophiodermatidae; genus Ophioderma; species Ophioderma brevispina. Next base: position 13,073 of record JAMKCH010067768.1, on the reverse strand, counting down.
TGTTATATGCATTTATCTGTGACACAAAAAACAAATTCTCCTAACCATATATTTCAAAGAATGCCCCTTAAACAGTTGTAATAAATGGCTTGTTCAGTCTCGTTTGTGGTGTGCATGTGTGTGTTTAGGGGGGGGTCCATGTGGACTCCCTGAAAAACCACTTTGGCAGTTGAATTTTTAAACAAACTCTGGTCACTTGAAAAATGGGGTAAATCAAAACACAGAACCACAATAACCGGGGAAAAATGAAATCAGTTGTACGGATTCAAAATAGCGTTCCGATTTTGCAACGCGCACCCAATTCTCCCACCAAAAACAGAAACAACCACTTGCCTGAAAGACTTTTTTCATAAAAATTTGGTTCACATACTAGGAAATCCATCAACATTTACATGCTGATTTTTTTTTTTAAGTTACTCAAGTACATTTAAGGGGCAAAACAATTTTGATAGTTCCCCCAAAATATAATTATCATAATAACGCCATGGCCTATTTGAATCTTTGCCACCAAAATATGCGCATTAATAATTAGGTCAATTGCATACAAATTTGGGCAAAAATGATTGACCATTAAAAAATGGCACAACCCAAAAACAAATGTTGGTCTCCACGTGGACCCCCCCCCATCACTTAATGGTTAATTGGCCCAAGCTGTGAACACCCTATATGAACCTTGAACCAAGGGTTCCTTCTGTCTTCTGACCTAATTTGGTTGAAATTGGCTCAAGAGCTTGGGCGGAGAGAAACAATTGCAACACTTTAACCAAATGACTGACAGACATAAAGACAACATTCATCTGTTTTAAACAATATAATAAATATGTCAAAAAACTATACCTATTAGGCCTTAGCATCAAAATTATCATTCACTCTTGCATATGATATAGTTTATTCTGTAACAAAAACGCTAAAAGGTGAGGACAAAGGATCACTTTTTCCAAAAGTCAACTAATTACGTTAATTAGCTAATGAGCTAATATGTATGCATGCATGAATGCATACATGCATACACGCACACACACATACACCCTTTCACAACACACACCCACACCCAACCCACACACCCCCAACATACAAATTTGTTTCCTTGGTCTGCTCTGACAAACAAGATTTGTTCAATTATTCTTATTTTTGACATTTGTTTACAACACACAACCACTTGTAGCACCCATATGACACACATGGTGATAGCCAAAGAGAATGGTCACAGACAGGCATAGCACTGGACACACCCACACTGCGACACATCATACACACTCACACACAAGGAAATTGGCAGACATTTTAAATTTAAATTGAGAAAGAAATAAGTTGGATGGTTACAGGGTAGCAGGAATTCTACTATGAACAGTCACTGTAGTGTCAAATTCTAATTGATGGTTGCATTCACTGGGCTTTTATAGAAAATACACAGGTTTACATTCTGAGGAAATATAACTTTTTTTAAATTACTCATGTATAGAAATGTTACATTATAATGCTATATCTCTTAAACTACGAGTACTAGCATATTGCAAATGTACAACTGACCATTGTGTAACACCAAACAGACATGGATTGTCCATAGCTATGTAAATAAACCGGCCAAGAACACTGACAAACACAACTAAGGTCCAACCCTTAGATTTACTGCAAATGTCATCAAGGCAGCATTATAACCTATAACAGCTCGGACAAGTGAGGCTCTGCATGCCAAAAAATGCCTACAATTGTCACCTTTGGAAATCAGGGCAAAATACACAAATACCCCAAAAAAAACCAATTTTGAACTCAAATATTCAAAAATTTGTAAAATAACAAACCAGCATGTCAAAACTTGCATAACTGTGATTTTCACACGAGAATGAACAAGATACAAAAGACGAGTTTCGATTTTAGTGCCTGCCCTTGACAGAAAATCTTCTACTCTATGATGGAAAAGCCGATCTATTGATATGCTGAAAATAACATCGTCCTCGGACCACTTGTGTCGCCTGCCGTCGCGGTTTTGTGAATGATAGGCCTCACATGACCATTCCATGTTAATATTCGAGATGTGCACCGCAGCACGTCATGTGGATTTTTTTTGCTTTAATGTGGTGGTAGATATTGATGAGATATGAAATCCTGAAATTTTTGAGCGCCATAGTCCATTTCTTTTTCCCGCTGAGCAATTGGAATTTAGGGGGGTCACCAACAAAAGTGCTGCCCAATGTGAAAGACTTTGTTGAGAGGGTCCGCAGATAGTAATGGGAAGCCCTCCACACTTTGAAATCACTATCTTGGGTATATTTGGTGTTCAATTCAAATCTGGCAATAGGAGTTCATAAATAATAAATCGCCTTTCATCATTCTGGGCCAATTCCTGGGGTCTAACTCCCAAGTAAGAAAATTTTATATCCACTTATGGGGTTCAAAATCAGAGTTACAATAGTAGAAACTTAAACCAATGCATTTATGAACACATTAGAAAGTAATAAGTGAGGTACAGCCCCCTTGAAAATGGCAATGTTCACCGGGTTTGGAACTTCGGAAGAAACCTTTTCTTCCGATATGAATGGAGAAACTGGAAATAGGCGTTTCTTCCAATTTCTTCCGTAAGAAACTGAAGAAATTGGAAGAAACTGGAAGAAATAAATAAATGTATATGAACAACAAACTAAATTACACCATATTTATCGGCTTGCACTTCCAAAAACTCATCAAGGCTACCTTAGTAACTTTACTGAGGGCCATCTTTTTTTTTTCAAATTAATTTACAAGTTATAGCATGGACGTATCCCTTGGCGTACATAATAATTTTGTTCACATTTGTTGAAAGAAAGTGAAAATGTTCAAGTCTTTACAAGGAGTCTCTGCTTGGCCTTGCTCGTGTGAAAGCTTCTTATAGTTTTCTTCATTAATTTGTTATTGTAGGCCTTGTGAATCAATGAGAGTTTAATTATGCAATTGCCATTGGTAGTGGGGGGGGGGTTCTGGAAATGGTTATTTTAAATTATTCACTATATTTATCATTCACTGATAATAATATAAAACCAAAAGGTGGTAGTCATTTGGGCTTTAAAATGATAACATTTTTAAATTAACTTTTTAGTTTCTTTTCTTCTTGTCTTCCGCTTTCCATGGAAAAACTGAAGAAACCTGTTCTTCAAGTGGAAAAAACGTTGGAAAAAATGTGTTTTTTTTTCACCTTTGGAAGAAACTGGCGAACCCTGAATTGTAATTTTTGAACATATTTGCTCCCCCTGAAAACCAAGTTGACATTCGACAACCACCCCTCTACTGCAGATATGTGAAGGTATATCTTAAACAACTTTCCTGGAAGAACTAGCTTGGTGTCTCCATTTTTTCACAACAAAATACACCTCAAATTAACCACACAAAGGTTATATGACCCAGGGGTCATTGTACCTGCACAGTGTATATCACCAGGTACAATTCTATGGGATATCAGCAAAATGTCTTATTCTAGACATCAAAACTCCAAGCTGGTTCTTTCGAATGGTTCTTTGATGATGTATCTTCAACAGATCTGAAGTAGAGGGGTGGTTGCGAATGTACATTGCTTTTCAGGGGGGCCAATATATTCAAATGCAAAATTATGATTTTCAATAGTCTGTAACTCACTATTACTCCTAATGTACTTATTAATTGCACTGGGTAGAACGGCCTGCAATGCGACTCAGATTAACAAGAAAATCAACATTAAAAAATATTTGTTACTTAGGATTTCTGACCCCCCAACTTGGTCCCAGATGAAAGATAAATGCATTTTTTCAACCCAATAATTTTAAAATAAGGAGCTATCACATTTTGATGCCAGATTGAATTCTACACACCAAAAAATTCCCAGATAGTGATTTCAAAGTTGGGAGGGTTCCATTACCGTTTATGGCCCTCTCAAGATGGTCTTTCGCTCGCAACATCATTTTTGATGGTGACCCCCCTAAATGTCTGAATGCTCCTGTGGGAAAACAAAGCGGTATAAAGCTCAAAATTTCAGGATTCCATTTCTCATCAATATCTATCATCACAGACACCAAAAAAAAGAAAAAAATTCATGACGTCCTGCGGTGCACATCTCGCGTGTTGACATGGAATAGCCCACATGGCCTTTGATCTTGATTTACCTTTGAACTCATAAACAAACAAGGGTTTGCATGTAACTCGAAACCGAGTTTGGTTTCCAATTCAACTTATCAAATAGTGAATTTTAACATTTTTCAAGTCATCTGAGAACTTGACACTCACATGAGATTGAACCTTGGTAATTGCCGCTTTGACCTCATCAACAAGTGGGGGGTGCCAAGTTGTACCTGTAACACAAGTTTGGTTTTAATGCATCCAAGTATGTGGAATTACAGGCAAGTTTATAACCCTTTTTCACAATTGACATCAACAGACAACAACAGTGGACAAGGTGATCCCTATGTGTCTCCTGCCTTATGCAGGCACAGAAAAAACTATAAATACTGCGGTGCCCAATAGCATTTGTAAATTTCTCCCTGCCCCGTTTGGGAATTTACTTCTTAACTTCTGAAACGTGAAATTTTTGGATGATATCATGACTGACATACAGTCCGGGAAAAAAAATATATTGCGGATGATTTTATGGTGCTAGAATTGCCGTTCGTGGAGTTGCCAACATCTGTGCAACGGATCAAAATTTAAACGGAACTCCCAGCTCGACCGTGATTGACCTCATATAAACCATAATTCCTATGCATGTCTTCATTTGCCTTCCAAACAATGACAGTTTCCTCAACAATCCTTATTACTACTACTATACTACAACCGAAGTTTTAAAATCCGTTTTGTCCCCGTCCACGGGTGGCCGGATCACCTCACATTTTGCAGCAAAACCGCCCTGACTCCTTCCTTCCATTCAACATCACCCGATTCAATGCATCCGCCATCCCAAGCCAACCGCTCCTACTCTCCTCCTCCACTTGTTTCTTCCCTTGCTCTTGGATGTCCCCTCCCTCCTGCCAACCGCCACCTCGAACTAAAAGCCCTTCTTAACAACACATGCTCGTCATCCTTCTTCACACCTGCCCTACCAACGTACATCTATTATTCGCCTTCGCCACCGGTCCACCGCCTCTTCCAAACCCAACTGCATCAAGTCCTCATCTTCATCCTGTCCATCAACTTCACACCACAATTCGCTCTTATCATTGCTCTCTCTCCGTCCTCCTCAAATCCCCATCTCATTTTCGCTCAGACACCACGTCTCACTCCCATACAGCATCACGATCTCACACAGCTCTTATACACCCTCCTTTCATCCTCAAAGGATATCTTTTCCCCTGCAACACCTCCCCACATTCCCTAAACTTCACCCCAAACCCTAACCTCACTCTCGCTGTCACTGCCGCTTCACATCCACCACCCCCACCCCACCCCACACTAACCTTATCCCCTAGGTATGGAACTCCTTCACTGACTTCGTTTAAATTTTTCAATTTAAAGGACATACTGAATGGATATTTTTTCTTAGACCTGTGTTATCTGCAAGATACAGGTCCTAATTTGTGTTCATAAACATTCACTATGAGCTGTAAATATCCTCAATTCCCTTGGCACGGCTCCGTAGCTGAACGGGTTGGCGTAGCGTATCTTCCCTCGCCTTTCACCAATGGGTCTCGGTTCAAATCCCGGCAGGGCTCGGTTTTCTTTTCGACGGCTTTAATGTGAATTTGGTTTCTCGATCCTACTCGTTCCGCAGGTTTTCTCCGGTACTACTCCGTTTCCTCTGCTTCTAAATCGAGCTTCTTTGCATAAATCTTTTCTGGTATTATGGTTTTTCTGATATGCTGAGCGCCTCTCATGTCTGCCTGCCGCAATGCCATCAGCGCTTTTCGCCGCCTTGAGGACGTTTTTACGTTGATATGTCGCACGTTAAAAACACTTTATAAGTATTTTAGCTTCATTCACCAATGTATTTAGAAAATACACCCCTGTTGTTTTTGGATTCTATTATACCCGATCACACAACAACCAGAACCCTGGTCCTTATTGTAACTCATATTGAATGGGTACATGGTCAATATAGTCTTGGAAAGAATTTAAACTAAAACCCATTAAGTTGCACACCATGTGTCACAAGTTCAGTACATTATGTTGGTGCAAAATGTTTGTGTCCAGAACGTGCATTCGTATTTCTGTCTCCGGAATATCCTATATATAAGATAAAAGCTCTCATGACTGCACAGTAAACACATACCGTATCTGGCACTTGAACTGCCCTCCAATGATGTTTGTTCACGCTGTTGAAGCTGAAAATAAACAACAGATATGTAAGATATGTATATGTATGTATTGGGTGAACTTAAAGGGCCACATTTATTAAAATGCATTGTGTGATACTTACCTTTGTTTTTGTTTAGGATTGTTAGATATCCTTCGGAGAAGCTTATTTCCAATTTCAGTGATTCTTATTCTGTTGATGCATTTTGATGTTATTAGAGCCAATATTCCTTTACCATATGCTCGATCTACAGGCCCATGTTGTTGTACTTTTCTGTTTATAAAATAAGGGGCCGTACCTGTGTAAACACGGAACATCGTGCCCATCCTCTTCCTGAATTGGCCACACTCACACCAGATTTACTGTAGGGGGATCTCTACACCTCTACAGCGAGTCTGTTACATTCCTAGCATTGAATAAACCCAGTAGCCATTTCTACACCTGCCATTGAGGTAAGCACTTTACTCATTGGCACAAAAGCGGGCTCAAACCCACAACGCTTATAATCCACTGGCACATGTGCCCTCTGTTTATATAATTAGACTACTGACATTTGGTAATAGCACTTTCCGTGAATTCAAAGTGCTGTTGCTTATTATTATTATGCTGCATCAGCAAATCATAACAATATTTTTGCTTCAATCTCTGTGCTGTGTCCAGTGCACACACCTCCCTATCAGGGACAACAAAACGTTTACTGCAAGTGGGGCTCGACTACGAGCGGCTAGGGCCTGACCAGTAACCTGATACTTACATGTCAAACTGGCAGTTTCAGGCCGGCTCTGAAGTTCCATCTCTTCAGTTCCTAAACCTTTTGCATCAGAAAGGAACTCGAACCCATGACCTTAGTTTTAAAGTCTGACTCAGAGATTTCGAATATTATTTTTTTGTGTAATAAATGAAAAATAGTCCACTAGAACTAAAGATAGTAACCTAAAATACATACAATTCAAATTTGGAGATGTATCGGATTTTTCGTTTTGATGCAGAACATTTATTATAGTAATTACGTCCCGAGGAACTGTGTATCACAAAAATTCCGGATCCGGAATTTTAAAACAAATTGTGATTTTCTTATGAGGAATTCGATTTAAGCTTATTAATATTCACACAGTGAATTAGTATTGACAAGCCATTATGTAAATGCAAAAACACGATTTTTTGGAAATTGAGGGCGCCCGTCCTCAGGAAATCTCTGATTCGGCCTTTAGACGACGCCTATACATTCAGCTACACACCTAGCTGGCAGAAGATCGTTTTTTGTAATACTTAAATACTGAAAAAATGTGAAAAACTTAATTCGCGAACACACGGAATGTCCCGGAAGCTGCGAATGAACCAATAAGCATGTGAGGTTGTGGGAGTTCAAATTTATATTGGTCGACCAAAATGGGGCACACTTTGCAGATTTTGCCCTGATATTTAGATGGTAAATGAATAAAATCCTTTTTTCGTAATTACTACAATACAACCAAAATTGTACACAAGGAAGAGGACCATCACAAGCAATAAGTCGGTATCCCTTTGGTATCAAAGTTAGAATGCATGGGTATTTTCTTATTACAAAAACGACTGTTAAAGAGGCTAACACTAATTGTGTTAACATTACTATAATACCATACTACAACCAAAATTGTAATCACAAGAAAAGACGAACATAAATAAAAAGCAATCTTTCGCCCGTATCGCGAGGTCACACGTGCAAAAGATTTCCCCATATAAACATGTTGCCGAATTGGCTTTGTTGCCGAATTGGCTTGTTGCCGAATTGGGGTCGCCGAATTGGTTTGTTGCCGAATTGCCTGTCACCGAAGTGCCCGCATATTACGTAAACATAACAGCACGAAAAAAGCGCGTGTGTCTTCGATTTCGCCTGGCGACCCACCCTCGCTTATAAATGATCCTTAGACACCAAGAACATTGTCATGTAATGGGTTTTGTCAGAAAGAGTTTACCGTGCTAATAGAAGATTAAATAGAATAAATTTTCCAATATTGGCGGTATATCCCTCCGACGAGTTGATGTTTTTTATCACGTAATATTGCACAGTTCTAATATTATTTACTAACACCTTGGTAGGTCCGAAACCGAGTCCACCAAGTCGCTATTTTTTTGTATTGGTATCAGTGAAAAAAAGCGTGTTCGTGCCGATTGGAAATATTACCCACAGCTGTAAACTGATGCATCATGGATACAATCATTTTAATGTTACCGTAAGGTGCGAACAACGACACCCTACCTAACAAAAGAAAAAAAGTTTCTTACTCTGGCCAATTTGAAGGACTTGCTTCGCATTCCAATCCGTTTGAACTACATACGTCTGTGGGCCGGGACGGCACAATTGGGGAGGGGGCTGTGAACGGGATGGACCAGCTAGCTTTGTATTTTCTTAGGTTTATTGTCACAAAACTAAGACCCAACCATAGGTTATCCATAGCTCTCTCTGCATACAAATTAAATTCCATTAAATCAGTACTAATTAAGCAAGTCATGTAAGAATCGTGATCTCTGTAGAAAGGTCAGGCTCTACCAATCCGGTGAGGGCCCGCCACGGAGGTCACGTATTGCCCAATCAGCGCAACACTCAACTGCGTGACTCGAGTTTACGATGTATGATGTATCACCTGATGTGATCCCGCGGGGAAAGTTCAGTCTGCGGTATCCTTTCATAGGTACTTGACTTTGTGATGTAAACTACGACAAGGCGAAGGCTGTGTTGTAATAAAACTTGAGAAAATGATTTTACCGAGTCAAGTGCGTCATTCAGAAGGGCGCAAGGGTTCTGCACCTTGCAACTTACCCGCGAGTCCTCGGGGGCAGATTCCCCCACCGTTCCCGCTACACAATCATTGAGTTTCGGAACAAAGTAAACAACAAACATTGACAGACGACCGAGACGAGCGACATGACATGATACGCACGTGGTGAAAGAAATAGGCAAGAAAACATTTGGTTCATTATCTCATCGTTTGTCTTCATGTTTTAATCTTCTGTGATCACATTACAACACACACAACATTCAGCATTGACATTCTCCTACTCGAAAATGTGAAAAATGGTGCACCCCCCCAAATCGCGTCATTCTGCTGTATTTTTCAAAAGATTCAGATGTGAGGGGGGCACATTCCCCTCCCACACACCCCCCTGGCGCCGCTAACGCGGCGCAGGAGAGGCAGCTGCTTCGCAGCCGTCTATTGCGGGAAATAGGGGAATCTCAATATTGGTTACCGGGAATAAGCATTTTTTTTCCAGCCCCTCACTCTCGCGCAGTCCACACCCCTCACATCCACCACCCCCCTAACCTTATCCCCTAGGTATGTAACTCCTTCACTGACTTACGTTAAAATTTTTCATTTTAAAGGAATATGAGCTTAAAATCTCAATTCCCTTGGCACGGCTCTTAGCTGAACGGGGGACGGGTTGCATAGCCGTATCTTCCTCGCTTTCACCAATTGAAGGTCTCGGGTTCAATCCCCTGCAGGGGCTCGTTTCGACGGCTTTATGTGAATTTGGTTTCTCGATCCCAGACTCGTTCCCGCAGGTTTTCTCCGGGTCCGTTCACGGTTTCTCCTCCTCCTGCTTCTAAAATGAGCTTCTTTCAATAAATCTTTCTTTTATTATGGTTCTCTTAGTTGCTGAGCGCCTTTCATGGTTGTCGCACAGCGCCTTGAGAACGTTTACGTTGTTTACGTGGAGATTTCGCGCGTCAAATACCATTATTATTATTATTAGCTTCATTCACCAATGATATTTAGACAAAATACACCTCCTTGTTTTTTTTTTGTATGATATATATACCCAGAGCACACAACCCACTGAACTGTGTCTTATTGTAACTCTAGTGATGGGGTGGACATGGCAATATGTCTTGAAAGAATTTTAAACCACATTAAGTGCACACCATGTGTCAACCAGTTCAGTACATGATGTATGTGCAAAATGTTTGTGTCCAGAACGTGCATTCGTATTTCTGTCTCTGAATATCCTATATATAAGATAAAAGCTCTCCATGACTGCACAGTAAACACCTACCGTATCTGGCACTTGAACTGCCCTCCATGATTTCTTGTCTCTGCTGCTGAAAGCTGATAATAAACAACAGATATGTATGCAAATATGTATATGTATGTATTGGGTGAACTTAAAGGCCACTTTATAAAGGTGCATTTTGTGATACTTACCTTTTGTTTTTGTTTATGGAATTGTTAGAATTATCCCCTTTGTTTTCGGAGAAACTTATTTCCAAATTTCAGGTTGATTTTCCCCCCTTGAAAATGATTGCATTTTGATGTTATGAGCAAAATGCCTGTACCATAGTGGCGCGATCTTACAGGCCATGTGTTTGTAATTTCTGTTTATAAAATGATAGGGCCGGACCTGTGTTCACAGGAACAGAGTGCCCATCTCTTTCCATGGGGCCACAACTACAGACCATATGTTACTGTAGGGGGATCTCTACACCTCTACAGCGAGGCTGTTACATTCCCAACATTTAATAATAACCAGTACCGCATTCTACACCTGGCCATTGAGGTAAAGCACTTTACTCATTGGCCACAGCGGGGCTCAACCCCCAACAGCGTTATCATTCCCTGACCACATGTGCCTCTGTTTATAATAATGATAATACTACATTTGTATAGCACCTTTTTCAGTGAATTCAAAGTGCTGTTGCTTATTATTATTATGCTGCATCAGCAAATCATCACAATAATTTTGCTTCATCTCTGTGGCTGTCGGCCAAGGCACACATCCCTATCAGGGACACAAAAACGTTAACTGCAAGTGGGCTCAACATACTAGCGCTAGGGCCTGACCAAGTAACCTGATATAATTAACCTGCAAACTGCAGTTCTACCGGCTCTGAAGTTCCAATCTCTAAGTCTAAACAATTGTGCATCAGAAGAGTAATCGCACCCATGACCTTGATTTAAAGACGTAGCGCCTATACATTCATGCTACAAAACACGAGCTGGCATAAGATCGTTTTTTGTAATACTAAAAATACTGAAAAAATGTTAGAATCTTGAATTCCGCGAACAACACCGAAATTTCCCTCGGAAAGCTGCGAATGAACCAATATCATGTGAGCTTGTGGGAGTTCAATTTAATATTGGTCGGACCAAAATGGGCACGCTTTTGCAGATTTGCCCTGAGATTTAGATGGTAAATTAATAAAATCCTTTTCGTCAAATTACTACAATACACCAAAATTGTACACAAGGAAAGAGAACATCACCAAGCATAAGTCTGTAATCCCTTTGGTATTAAAAGTTAGAATTCTTGGTATTTTCTTATTACAAAAACGACTGGTAAAAGAGGCTAACACTATTGTGTAAAATTACTATAATACACCAAAATTGTACACAAGAAAAGACGAACAGAAAATAAAAAGCAATATTTCCGTATCGCGAGATCACACGTGCAAAAGATTCCCCATATAAAATGTTGCCGAATTGGCTTGTTGCCGAATTGGTGTCGCCGAATTGGTTTGTTGCCGAATTGACCTGTCACCGAAGTGTCCCGCATACGTAAACATAACAGCATGAAAAAAAGCGCTTTGTCGTCGATTTCGCCTGGCGACCCTCGCTTATAAAATGATCCTTAGAATCCAAGGGACATGTCAGGGATGTGTTTTGTTCAAGAAAGTTTACCGTTGCTAATATAAGATAAAATAGAATAAATTTTCCAATATGGCGGTATGAATCCCTACGACGAGTGTGATGTTTTTATCACAGTAATATTGCACAGTTCTAATATTATTTACTAACACCTTAGGTCCGAAACAGAGTCCACCAATTCGCTATTTTTTTGTATTGGTAATCAGTGAAAAAAGCGTGTTCGTGCCGATTGGAAATAAATTACCGAAACAGCTGCAAACTGAGCATCAATGGATACATCATTTTAATGTTACCGTAACGAACGAACGAACACACTACCTAACAGAGTTTCTGGCCAATTTGAAGGAGCTTGCTTCGCAGCTCAAAAACAAAATAAATGGCACAAAATCAGAGTTCAATAAACTATAGAGTGTCCCTGAAAAATACAGTGTAAGCAATGGGAAACTTCAAACTTGAGTTTTATTCATAACATAGATCACCCACTTAACAAAGCTTCTTTGTTCACGAAATTCACATTTCAATTCCTGAACTGTATACTAATATTGGTTTGTCATTAAAACTTATCTCAGCTTCCCAAACCTGTTGTACATTCGTCATTTTTGGCAGAGGTGCGGAATGATTTCTATTGCCCCTCGGCCACTTTCCCGACAGAACACCCAATGATTTCTGTTGCCCCTCTCTGCCACTTTCCCCTGGAGATCGACAAAAACGAATTGCTTTCTATTGCACTTGAGACATCCACGCACCATAACACGTAGTTCTGGTCGACTATTGTATCCCACCATGCACCACGAAGTCCAGCAGGGTTTTCCGCTGACGTTCACTGTATGTTGGGCCCTCTGAATTGTCAAGGTCAAATTTGCAAACCCGGCAGTGGAGCGTACTTTCAGTTTTTGATTAACTTTGGGCTGCTTTTCCCGCAAAAGACGTTGAAAGCCAATTGCTTTCCATTGCACCTGTGATGTTTTTCCCTGTTGGAGACCTATTGCTGCCTATTGCATGTGAGACTAAAAAGCTTTTTCCGCCGTTTTTCCGCTACATGAAAATGGCTCAAGGGCAATGGAAAGCAATGATTGCATGCAATAATGTCATTGCACCTGGACGCCAGGAGACACCTATGCGTTGCCTCCTATTGATTCTCGGCCATTTTAGGGCCAACTACCCTGTGACGTGTTAGGGTTAATAGTTGTGGCTTACAAAGTAATAGGCATGCAACCTTGGAT